>JBCJKH010046988.1:11438-25849 GCA_039877255.1 Loriculus beryllinus
CTGAATATAAGTCATTTATTAGTGAAGCTCCAGTTGTGCCGACAGCAGTCTGACTTCAAACAGACGGAATCAACAGATTTAATATAACTGGCAATATAAGACTTGCTGATTTGAGGTGAATTAACACATAAAGCCAAATCCTTCATTTAGGTTTTCAAAATTTTATTTCCCATCTTATATGATTACATCTCTGGGGGCTGGGGTGGTGGTGTAAAAAATCCATACTTCACCTGTGGATTACGTTGCCAACAGTGCTATTTTCAGTAGCACAGACCAAGTGTGCGGAAACAAAATACTTTTGCTTAGTGCCTCAGATATGGAGGTAAATATTTTGGGATGCATATTTTCTACCCTATGAGAGAAATTATAACATCACCAGTTATTAGTTGAGTAATTCTGAACCATGTGGCATGCCTGCTAGAGCAATGGGCCTACACAACACAGATACCTGAGATAACACCAGTGTCCTTGTGTACTGAACCCCAGCAGTTCAGCCTTGCTTGGTAGCCTAACCATGACTTTTGGACTTTGGGGACCTGAGAAAGCAGCTTTGCACAGGCCTTTAGTGCTCCGTGTGGCTGGTGCTGTGCTTCATGTTATAACAGACAGCTTTAACACAGTACATGAGGGACAAGAGAGTAATTATAACTTTGAAGAAGATTGAGGTTTACTTCAGAAACATTCAGCCACACAGAATAAACTATGATATATATCTATATATAACGCAGTATGCACTAGGTCCAAGAGAGACAGCATGCAATACAACATGAAAACACCTTTTCATTTAGATATATGCAATTAAAAGACCCAGAACAAAAAATGAGAGGCAAAATGTGAGAGGAATAAAATTGTTCTGAGAAGCCCCAAGGTTCAGAATATAGCTGTGGAAGACAACTAGTGAAACTTTATTTCAAATATGTGCAGACAAAGGAAAGGGCTTGGCCTGGAAAAAAAAAAAAAAATAGAAAAAAATCAAAGAAAGAACATTTCCAAAGATGGAATTAGGAGTTTTAGTACTGCCTACTTTTTATAGAACAAAGGAGTCACAAGGAGATTTACACAAAGGCCAGGAAGTCCTTAGGGAAATCTCAATAAAGGAAAACCATGACACCTAGTAGTGAAGCTTATTCTGCATATTAAATAAGGTTATGAAAAAAGCAATTTTGCCAGCGATCAAAGCCTCTCTGGAGAACTCAAGAAAAAGCAGCGAAAGGAGGGAGCAGAGCTACTGACTAAACTAACTAAAATGTTAATAAAAATACTTTATCATTCCACAGTAGAGGTCAAATGTTCTGTAGGTGAAAACCAAAGAAAAGTCCTAGAACAATAGTCTACCAGGGGTTCCTCTTTGTAGAAATGACTAGTGATGTGCAGGAGTTTCCAACTACCTTAAAGACAGAAGATACCAGGATTGAAAGAACCTAGTCGTTACTTGCACAGTCACCCAGGAATTATGTAGTATGGAAAATAAAATAAAAGTTAAAGTCCAACAACTCAGCATTTTCTATTTTGTTGATGGGACAAAATATGCGCCCCCTGAATGGCATTTTTGTCAGATAGGCCAACTCTTAATCAGGTATGGATATGTGTATAGGTATATTTCTATATATGTGTGTATGTGCATATGTGTGCATATATATATGTATACATTGCTTGAAAATCAGGTGGAAGAGTCTGTGGAACTGGTTACATAAAGACAAATACTTCTAGCCTCAAGCAGACCTGTTACATCTGAGCTTTGAAGCATAGATGTACCTAATCAATGTCTCAAGACACTGGAGCATACCCTAGGTAGAAAGAAAAATAGAAGTATTTAGAACAGCAGTACAATAACACAAGATAAGACTAGGAATGAAAGCATGTCCATACTGCAAAATTGCATTTTTATCAATATGGATGTTTGTAACAAATTTAATGTGACAAAATCCTAGATCGTGTTATTAAGCTTTTCGAGTAGAATTAAAATTTTAGTAAATACTGAGCACATCCCCAAAAACGAGGTAGTGACTTGTTTTGTCAACTGCTAAGTTATCGTTTAGAAGGACTGCAGGCACAGTCTTATCCTGTCTGCACTTGCTAATTTCTGTGCCATCACAAGTGATGTGTGGCTGTGATGAAGTTAGACATACCTATGATTCTGAGGGTATCCTCACAGCCTTAACTCTTTTTATGGAACTGTGAATTCTCATTCTGATTGCTAAAGGAAGCATCAGGAACTAGTTGTTCATGGTTATATCTCATAGAGATATCCATGATAGAACTCTTTTTTTGACAGTTTCTTACTCTCAGATTGAGAGGACACATGCAGTTTTCACATAATACTAGCAACATGCAGTATGTGTGTTCCTTATAACAACTCCTACAGAAGCAACATCCTTTTGGATCCCTAAAGGTGTTTTATTTGTGAATTGTTTGCGTTCATACAGATTTAGTGACAGTACAGTAGTGACATACAGTAAGTGACAGACTACATTAATGGCATTGAATGCTGGTTTTAATTAGGAGAATATTATATCCAAAATATTGCAAAAATCTTTGTTTACTTCTTGTAGTAAAAAATTCTAAACCCTGGGTTTTTTTAGTAGGGCTTGTTTGTTGGGATTTTTTTTATTTTCTTGGATCACAATACCATGAGAAACTTAAAAAGCCTCATTCTATCCAAATTTCACTTCAGTGAGATTCTAATAGGAGGAAAGAAGCTGAGAAATTAGAACAATGTCAAGTCATGACTCCTTCCAGAAGCAAAATCCAGCCATAACTATTTGAATTATGTTTTGTTTGATCATGCTTACTTTCCCTCAATTTTATTTTTGGCAAAATAATTGGAACTATCTACTGCCTATAAAGTTACTTGGTTTAGTAGCTAACAGGCTGGGTTTAGAGTCCATTAAACACACCACAACTTGTGGGCTCCCGGTATTAAGAAGTTTTCATGATGAGAATTGTACATCTCCTACCACCACCAAACTGGAACATAACAGATTGGAGAAGAAGATAGGATGTCGTACAGATATCCACGTTAGCCCAAGAAAAATAGTCTATTATTAGTTTCTTGAGAAACTAACTACATGTCATAGAAATTGAAGAATAAGGAAAATAAGAAGTTTAATGCCACAATTACATTTTCTAGTCAGAAGATTAAACCAAGAAAGGTTTTTGTTACTTTAAAAATTATTTTCTCCATGTTCCCACTTGTATTTCCCATAAAATAAAAAGAAGTCAAGCACACAATTCATGTTCTCTGCTTCCACAATAAAAGATCAGACAGCAAAGCTGAATGTTGTTCTTATCAGATGTGAAAGACTCAACTTTTGCTAATTACACTTGATAACAACTGAACAAATTAGTAATTAAGTTTTGTCATCTTGCTGAATGTACTGCCAGAATTTATTTTGAAGTTCTAGCTTTACATCAAATGATGTTATAGATGTATTGAACTCTTGGAGCTGGTGTTTTCTACCTTGCATTTTCATTCTTTCTTCAGAGCAAAAGTGTAACTACTTGAATAGTTTAATCTAATTGCATCCTGTATGAGTAATATTGGGATGTATTCATACTTTTGTAGCTCTTAGTGTCTTCTTAATTAATTGAACAAAAAGAGTAGACATATTCCACAGTAAATACCCAATACACTAATGTTCCTAATAGCACAGAAATCACTATTTTTTTTAATATAATAGTTCCATTATTCAAAAGAGCATCAGTTTAGATCTCTGATATACCATTTTCACATTCTTACCAAAAGTGATTATACAGTTAGTGCACTGTATACAAAAGATAACAAAAAGCACTTATTATGTTTCCCACACACAAAAAGCACATAATTTTCAAAACCAGATAATTCATATGTTCAAAGCCCTACCAAAGCTGTGAAAAAAATCAGTTAAAAGAGGCAGATTAAATAAATTGTGCAGCTGTTACTGTTGGACCAAAAATTCCTTTTTCTCACATGAATGACTTTATCATAGTCTCTGGAGACATGTATATCTCCCTAGCTCTCCAGGAGCTTTTCTACTTCATCTGACCTATTTAAATCATAAGGAAATGTCCCAATCACTAGATAAAGGAATCATTTTTTTCTATAAAAGTGTTTTATAAAAAATGGAACATCATCAAAAGGATGGATTTTGCAATGCATAATTGTCTGACCATGGTAAGACTTTGATAAGATCAGTGGATTCAAGACTCCTCAAGTAGAAGTAACTGAAACAAGGTATTCCAGACCCAAGATGAGCAAATCAAATGGATCAGAAATCCTTTTGCTTGCATTTATTTCAAATTTGAAAATAACACCACAATAGTTACTCTCAAAACCAAAAGCAATATTTGAATTTAATTTATAGAAGAGCCCACAATTTTAATTTAGTGATAACCTCAACTGATTTTCTTTGCTATACTATCTAAACAGCTCTTCTTTTGTCCGCACTCTCTGCTCCACAGATTTAAGCACAATCCTAGTGTTATCCTGTGATGCCCTTCATGAAGACTGAATATGGCACAGTATGAAAAAGATTTTTAGCTTTGCTGTGTGAATTCTAAACTTCCATTTAACTGTAAAGAGCGTTAATTAAAATTTAACTGACAAATATTAATGTTGAAATAATACTTGTTTTTATGTACTATTCTGAAAATAGTAGTATAATATTTTGCAGGTCAAACAGCCATGTTACTCCTGTTCTACAGCTGAATGTTCAATTTCATTAGCGTCCCTGGGTTTTTCTCATATTACAAGTTAGTACATATATAATTATGTGCATGATTTGTATATGTATTTTTGTTAGCTCTGTTGGTTATTTTTATGTTAGGGTAACTCATCTTGACAGTCATAGCTACTGGAAGGAGAGTGCTAAGAGACAATGTGATCACAGTTCAGTCTAGATTGCAAAAGTTACTTTTCCATCCCTACTTCCTTCTTAGGCAAGAAACATGTTCTCGACAGCAGCCTTAATAATGACACCTGATGTCTTATTGAACAGCTGCAGTGAAAATCCACTCTTCAAGCCTTTTTAATGAGGGCATAAATGTGATTAATGAGTCCAGTTACCTTTATGAAAAACAGAATTTATATGTTTATTCATAAACCTAAGCTATTGTACTTATATCTCTCTTCTATATTTGATGAGTTATAGATAACTCCACAGAGTCAGAACAATCTTTGGTTTGTATTGAATCATGACATGAGTCCATAGTGAAAGAGAAATCAGCAGGTATGATATCACAGAATGGATCAGCTACTTTACTGACTAACATCTGACTTTCACATCTCCATGGGAGGGACCTGTGGTTTTGTAATACCCTTTCAGACACATAATGTAACCTGCAGTTATATTCTGTCATTTCACTTCAGCTTTCAGGAGATTATCACAAAAGGTTTATCGTTCTTGCAATCGTTATCTGCAGGTTAATGTGGCTTTTTCAACAGACTGTTCATGATAGGTAACAATATTACTTACCAGTCCACTATCACAGGGAAAGAAAATAAAGGGAAAGACCTATGCAAACAGAGAATTGGTGTTCATTGCCCACATGAGAAACAGTCTTTGAAGCAGACAGGCAGGACAATGAATAATATTAAGGAATTTGATTCAACCGGTTGCTGTAGTGGACTACTTGCCCTCAATGGCTGTAAGTGACAGTGTCTTTAATGTCGCAAATGTTTACCCTTATCACAGACACAATATGACCCAGGCCCAGCAGGCAGGATTTATTCTGCTGTTTCTCCACAATAGTTGTGATAAATTGCTCTCACATAAGAACAGAAACTGAAACTTTGCTGAATCTTACCTACCTTTAGCCCAGAAATACCTGCACTACTTGTAATTCATTCTCTCTTCATTTTTTTCTTGTAGTTTTTAGATAAAGAATCATGTTAGGACTACCGAAGAAAGAAGCTTCAAAAATATTACATCATTAAGACTGTTCAGGTATTCATGAAGTACTGAAATATGGATAATGACTCAAACACGTCAGTAAAATGATCATCTGTCCCCAATTAATAGTGATGCATTGCAGTTGTGAAGGCTTTTAATGATCATATTACTAGGAAATTATTGCTGCTCATATAATTTGTCCTTATAATCATGTCTTTATCATAGATACAAAAGACAAGCTCCCCAAGAGGACTATTAAAGCCCATTTCTGCTGATTTTTAATTGGTAGAGAAGACAGTCTTTACACTTATGGGGGAACTACTATCTTTTTATCAACATGAGTGTCTCTTTTTAATTATAGTATACATATGCTACACATACTGCATGTTTTATGGGCATGGAACGTAACAACATTTCTGAAAAATGTCTGTATGGGGTGGAATAGATAACCAGTTAGGCAAGAACCAGCCTGAATAACTTTCTGAAATTGTCTTTAGAGGGGAAAATGATGAACTAAAAATATTAACAGTTTTTCTCAGGCTTCTTTGGAGACCAATTACATATGATGCTATTCAATTACACAATACTTTTGTAGCTCATGGCTGCAGGGACTGGATCCCAAAATAATGCCACAGGTACCTGAACGGTGTGTTCAATACAATGTATAGATTTCACACCACTGAATTTTATGGGTTTAAAGATAAAATGTGGGCACCATGGATAATCACTAAATCTTACTTTGCAAAATGACATATCAGGTATATAATTGCCTGACTGCTTCCATAAACAGATTACAGCTGAATGTTGCATCTTCCATCTAGTCCTCTCTGTAAATTAATAATATACATGGCCATTTGATATACTTCTTATTATGACTAAAAATCCCAGGATCCTGAAATTATAGCTTGTTGGCTGCATAATTTAGAGAGTTATCTGATTTCCCCTGCAACTACAAATTGTGTCAGACTTGAGGCCTACTAAATATGAAATTAACTGGTTTTGTTTCTGCATTCTTAGGGCAGGCTTTTCCAACAATCTCAGAGAGTATTTTGCTTATAAGGACTACAGTGTCACATGCAGTCATAAAACAAAAACTTTCAATAAAGATATTTTTCCAGCTGCCCTTTTCTTTTGATTGACTACTGTAAGAAAAAGTTACCAGCTTAATTCTGCTCAGACTTGAGCTTTAATTATTAAATTATTGAGCTGCTTTAATTATTAAAATTAACATGTAGAGAAATGCAGTTCTCCATTATGCTTTCCAATTCTGAAAGTTCTCTTGGGTGCATGCTGCCTCACTCAGATATTTTCTTACATAGGAGGCAGCAAATGCCTTCAGTGCAAACCTGAAAAGTGGATTTAAGGCTTTTGGTTGCTGGAAGCTACACACACATACGAGGGAGATGGGGAGAGAAACTTGGCAGATCTCAGCAACATCTTGGGGTGTTGCTCTTTGGCATGTCACAGTGGGTTAACATCACAGCTGCTCCAGCTTGGAGAGGCAGGAGAAGATGCCTGCTCTCACTGCTCTGCCTGGGGTTATTGGCAGGTGCCCATAGTCAGCAGTTGCCAGAAATTGGCCCCATATGAACAAGAAGTGTCAACTAGTCTCCAGTTCTGCTTCATTAGTTATGTATGACAAGCCAAATGATAGGCTTTGCATCTACCGTCTCCCTATCCCTGACATTATTGCCCAGACAGTGCTGTATAATGAGACTATATGTACCTTGCTCTGAAAGGTCTCTCATGAAATCACCAACTCTCTCTTACCCATCATAAAGATTGTTTGGAAGATTGACTGCATCTTTTTTGCCTTGGGTTCTGTGTTTCTATTATATAATGCTCAACTTTTTTTTTTTTTTAATATAGTTTTTTATTATAAAAAATACTTTCTTCTTATTATGTTTTTCCTTGGGGATATGTGTTTTGTGTTTAGCTATAATTGTGTGTCTAGATTCCCCCAGGGAATTCAAGTGGGCTCTCTTTTCAACATGTGTCTAGCTTTATAAACTCAGATTACAGGTCTGCTCTAGTATCACAATTCTACTTAGGATAAGTTATTTATGTGCAAGATTTTTTACACACACACAGAATAATTGCCAACTATCATAATTTTCCCTTCCTCAAAAGTTGTTAGGGTTGTTTTGTTTGGGTTTTTTGTTTCATTTTGTTCTTTTCTCTTTCATGAAAATGAAATATATCTGCCCTGATAGTAATTGCAACCTCCCTTCATAAGAGAATTGAAATGGCTGATAGTCTAGCAAACTACAATGAAATCAATTAAAGCTCAGCAGAAACCTGACCCACGACACTGCAATTATCATTCTGGCCAACATAGGCAAAATGCTTGCATGATGCCTGAAGCTGGAGAATAGATATTACCTTCCAAATGGAAGTGTGAAAATATTCCTAAGTATATTAGAGTATGTCTTATTGAAAAAAAAAATCAGTAACTGGACTGATAAATTGTCCTCTGTCTTCTCCCACCCGAGAAACCAAAAACCCCCACAAAATCCAAGTCTAAAAACCAACCAAACAAGACTAAAGTAAGAGCAAACAAAACCTCATCACTGTGTTGAAAACACATCTGCTTTGACTAAAAGTAAAACCTTTCATCCCCAGGCAATTTTAAAAGAAAAGAAGTTAATAAAACAAAGCACTAGAATTATAAAAAGGAGGAAAACCTATATGGCTTCACGTTATTATCTGGAGTAGGGCAATCAGAATGTTTGTTCCACTAGAAGGATTTTAATTTTGAGGATATGAAACCAAAAGGATCACTCTCAGACTTACCAAACACATGTTCTTACCCTCTAGTCACAGCACATCCTAGGTCAGCTGCTCTCAACCTTTCCTGCTGGCACGATAATTCAATATAAATAGTTAAACTCCCAGGTGAGGGTCTCAGTTAGAAGGTTAAGGACTCATGCTAACCTATTTGCTCATGGGTTTGATTAACACAGGCATATTGTGTATCATGACCCATCTCCAACAGGAAATGTTGCAGCTGTCCTAATTCTAAATATTCTCTTTCTTATGATAGTTATCTGTGGGCAAGAGGTCTTGAGTCAAATCCTTGATCTGAATAACGTATCGCTTGTCTCCCCTTGCATGGTTTTTTTCTGAGACTTGCTTTTGTTAAACAGGCTGAGATTAAGCTTCCCTATTGCTTTATGTTGGAGCTTGAAAATGTGTTAAGTATGCACTAAGCTAAAGAGGAATCTTGAGGATGTCTCGAGTCAATGGCTGCTATGCTGTCCGTGCTTATTAGCCAGCAAGAGTCTAATCTTCCCTCCTGGAAAGCCAAAATCAGAAGAGTAGCAACAACAAAGAAATGACACCCTTTTCCATCCCTTCTGATAGTGTCTTGTTCTCACAGGTGCTGTAGATTCACTTGACTTCAGGCAATATGCACTCAAACTGTGAGTTTCACAATATGCTTTTAATGTGCCAAGAAAAGCAGTGCTGTGACACTCAAACCCCAGTCGAAACCTAAGCATCCCATGGGTCATAGTATGTGACTTACTGCTGTGTTCTTCACAACTTTACATGTCACATTTCATGAAAACTGTGTTTTTTCCTTTATTTCCCCCCTTGCTCTTTTCTTGTTATGTTCTATCTACACTATCACAGACCTAAGGAAAAAATATAGTCATCTCTTGCTTTCCTCATGGCACAGCAGTGCAGGAATCTGAGTTCTGATCTCAGCACTAAAGATATCACTATGCTTCCTGAGTCAGGTAGCTCACTAACTAAATTTCACATCATAGATAAATACATGGGGAGAAAAAACAGCAGTGATGAATTTCTTTTCATCTGTCTGTGTGGCTGAAGACACAGCTTGACACCCCCTTAACAAATGCAGAGTTGACTTGAGCAGGAAATTTTGAACTCATAGCCTCAGTTTTCATAGAGTACAGGATACACTCCATAAAAAGTCTTGGTATTTCCCCTATGTCTTAGAACATTTCTGTTCCCTTGAAGTGTCTGTAATGACTACAAAGCTTTTACCTGCATTAAAAAGGCAAATAAGTTAAATGATGTAAGAATTCTTATATTTTGTTTATTTAAAGAAATGAGAAAATATCTTGTACTCTGTCCTGACAAGATGCATGCCAGTTTCAGCTAGATATGATTTAAGGCAGCCAAGTTATAAACCCTGAAAAGTGTGAGTTATAATGGAAACGACTGACCCTGAACTTCAATGTCATGTGCACAATGCTATAATAGTTGCTGCTTGGCACTCACTTTCCATCTCTCACTTCAGTCAAGAGATAAAAAAAAAATATGCTGCTCATTTACTAACTTATAGTTTAGGTTGCCCATGAATGAGCATTCAATTTCTCTTCCTCCTCTTGCTATTGCATAACGTGACTCTGATATTCAGCAATCAGGGAGATGCACGCTTGACTTTGCTACTTCTAAAGTCAAGGTGGCTGCTTCGCAGATTTTTAGTTTGCACATAAGGTTTTGTGGGCTTGGAATACTTTTTCAGGTTTGGCCCATGCTAAGTAATTTGTTTCCCAGGCCATATTCCACATTCCTTCAGTAAGAACACACTGTATAAGGAAATATTATATCAGTATTACTCAATACCACAGTGGGGTAAGAGCCAGGAGGCTTCAATGGGGAAACAATCCCCCAGGAGCACTTGCCTAACTGGAGTAGCCTGGGAAAAAACCCCTAGGACTGTGTGGCTGTTCTGCTTTTCCAGCTCCTGGGTTATGGGCAGCCACTCAATAAGCAGATACTTCTTTCTATCACACCAGTAACTTGCCAGCTTTCCCAGAAGCAAACATTAGGAACCGTACAGCTTTACTTCATCCCTTTCAATACTAAAATACAAGCAGTTTCTCAGCTGGTCTGCTCCCTGTCATTTCTCTGCAATGTCACATTAAAGGGAAGGTGCAGGGCAAGGGAAACCCTAGTGAATTTGCTTTTGCAGCTTGCAAGGGCAGGTAGTCCTCAGTCTGGAAGAGCAAACTGAATTTTCAAGTAGGAACACAGACAAAGCAGGTGAAGCCACAAAACTGGTGGACTCTTTGAAAGGGTACATGGAACAAAGTGGGATGATCTAGAATAGGAAGAAATAATGGATGAAAATTGATGCAGAGACTGTGTAGATGGGATTGCTCTAGTTTTGGAAACAACTAACTGTTAGGGAGAGGAGACAGGGGAGTGCCCAAGCCTCCACAGGCATTCCTTTCTGTTAAATCAGGGTTTCTAACATCTACTAATTGCTAGTAATTTCTGGGAACTCCAGAGTTTGAAAAGGCAAACATGGTTTGCTTTGCCACCATGCTTCAGCAGAGTATGCAGAACTGTTCACAGCAAGATAAGTGGTAAATTCTAATTGAATTTGAACAAAAGCCATCAGGCTTTTATGACAGATGAGGAAAAATGTCCTTTTGATGAAAAAAATCTGCCTTTGATTTGGTAAAAAATTATTTGGAAGTTTTGAGATATTAAGAAGCACTCAACATCTGAAAAGAATGTTAAGATGGTCCAAATTACTGCTTTAGCTTTACAGCGAAGGAGACATTAATTGAACCCAGAGGAACCCAAAAATTCACCCAGAGGACTGAAAATCAAAAAGACTTAAGGCTGCTTTCCAATCAACATGATTTTCAGCTTTTTCGCTCTGTACCTATCACCCTGGAAAGATATGTCTGTGTTGGACAGGTAAGTGAGAGATATTTCTTATTGAAAAGTTGGCTTTAAGCCCCAAAATTTTCTTGCCTGGGAAATAAAATCTTAGAGACAGAGAGTAAAAAAACAAGACCACCTAAAACAAACCCTTTAAAATATTTTCAGTTCCTATGAGACAAGCTGGAACTGGGCTAGAAATGTTAACTATTTGCTGGGTAGAGCCATGTCAAGCATGTGGAATGCCTACACTCCATTAGGATTTTACAGAACTCAGGCTTTTGGAGAATTCAGCAGCTTTCGGACTTCTGAAAGTCACAACACATCATACCTACAGATGTTATTGACTGGGACAATATCACTGGCTTCAGTGGATTCTTGCAATCATAGTATCAATAAGATTCTATGGGAGCTAGGAACCTAAAGGACATATATTGTATTTAGAATCATAGATTAGTTAGGGTTGGAAAGGACCTTAAGATCATCCAGTTCCAACCCCCCTGCCATAAGCAGGGACACCCCGCACTAAACCATGTCACCCGCAGCTTTGTCCAGCCTGGCCTTGAACACAGACAGGGATGGAGCACTCACAACTTCCCTGGGCAACCCATTCCAGTGCCTCACCATCCTCACAGTAAAGAATTTCTTCCTTATATCCAATCTAAACCTCCTCCATTTAAGTTTTAACCCATTACCCCCTTGTGCTGTCACTACAGTCCCCCCAGCATCTTTATAGGCCCCCTTCAGATACTGGAAGGCTGCTATGAGGTCTCCACTCAGCCTTCTTTTCTTCAGGCTGAACAGCTCCAACTTTCTCAGTCTGTCTTCGTGCGGGAGGTGCTCCAGTCCCCTGATCATCCTCGTGGCCCTCCTCTGGACTTGTTCCAACAGTTCCGTGTCCTTTTTGTGTTGAGGAAACCAGAACTGCACACAATACTCCAGGTGAGGTCTCACAAGAGCAGAGTAGAAGGGCAGGATCACCTCCTTTGACCTGTTGGTCATTTAACTATTCTGATAGTTCCTACATCTCTACCTATTCAATTTGAAAGCAGATTCACAAACAACATGCGTAAGTGAAATGGCCAGGTCTCTTCCTGAGGCTGAAAAATCACATCTCACTGCAGCTTACCTTCACATTTGAGCCCCTGACGCACCAGCCCCCACAGCATTTCTCCACAATGGTCACAGAAGGCTGGAGCTCGATACGAATGAACAAAAAGTGCATGGGGACGGATCTGAAAGTCTTCAAATGTAGCAGAAGCTGTAACAAGAAGATCATTCAAAATGTTACTAAAATTAGTAACATAATTAATATGCTTTATTGATGTGGTACTTCACCACAGAACTAAGCTAAACTACTTCTGGTCACTACAATGATGAACTCTGAATTTTGTAATGGTTGTTTGTAATGGTTGTTGTACTGTATTTTGAAGATAAAAAGATTGCTGATACACCTTCATACTATAGTGACCACTGGGAAAAGAATAAAGCTGCTTTCACACACAGCAATAACTTCCCTAAGAGTATGCTGCCAATAAAACACAGGAGATTAATAGTATATCAAACGTTTATCAGCAATTGCCAGAGTTCAACCAGATGCTGGAAATTTTTCAAAATACTCTTTCACAGACTTGACTGACTACACCTAAAGGGAATGTATCCCTTCAGGTAATTTCAGTAAGGTAATATAAGGTAATATATCCATTATAAGGGTAAAGATATCCCTTTCAGATAAATTCAGGAATTTATCTTATACACATAAGATAAACAGAACACACGCAGTAAAGAAACGTTATTTTTTTGCAGACAAATAAAGGAAAATATATCCAAAATGCACCATTTCAGCTGACCATTTGGTATGCCTGATTCAGCAGGTTATGTTGTTATTGGTGAACTCATTGCCCAAGTTCAAAATATACACTAGAATTTTGAAAGAAAACATGCAATTATACATCCAATCATCAATAAAGACAAAGCTCTTGCAGAGCAGTCTGGAAGACTGCAACACATTTCCTGGAGTTCCAACCATATCAAAGTGATGTGTAACAGTTGCAAAAAGTTATAAGGGCTAGTCAAAGGCACTAGTGTAAACCAGAAAAATAAACAGTGACAATGTTTTAAGGACTATTTAGTATACAGATGCAGCCAGTACCACAATACATTTAAAAACATGCTTAATTAAATCTTTTCATTTTTCTTTTCATTTCCACTAAATGGAAATGCTTTGTCTCTCAACAGAAATGCATTCCTCATTTGCAACTGAGAGGGAAAGAAAACCTATTTTTTAATGGTTCAGTTCAAATATATTCCTAAAAGACTCAAATATCCTTAGCCCCTGGCTTGTTCCTTGTGTATTAAAAGAGCAAAAAATTCAAGTAACAATCAAGAAAAAGTTTTTAACTAATTAGAGCAGAGTACCAATAAAGACCTATGCCCTGGACTCCATTCCTTCTGTTCACAAAGGACTCTTACAAAAATCTTTTCCAAAATGTCTTCACAGAAAAACATGTTTCTAGTCTCAATCACTCTAGGGATCTTTTGACAGAGATATCTGGAGTACCATCACACAAGTAGGTTTCAATGATTCCAATGATATCAAGCCTTCTTTATTATTTTCATTGAAACAATCCAAATCACCTAACAGTTTAATTTAGGACTTCATTTTCTTTTCCCAGAATTATTCACTTCCTAGCTTTCAAAATAAGCCATATTACAAAGCTTAATTCATAAAATTAGGACTTCATAAAACAGTCTAACATGCTAGAACATACTTGGGGGTGGTGGTCAATGAGAAAAAGAACATGAACCGACAGTGTGCGCTTGCAGCCCAGAAAGCCAACCGTATCCTGGGCTGCATCAAAAGGAGCGTGACCAGCAGGTCAAAGGAGGTGATCC
>JBCJKH010046988.1:27732-41458 GCA_039877255.1 Loriculus beryllinus
TCCATGTCCTTTTTATGTTGAGGACACCAGAACTGCACACAATACTGCAGGTGAGGTCTCACGAGAGCAGAGTAGAGAGGCAGGATCACCTCCTTCGACCTGCTGGTCATGCTGGTGGAGATTTGATGAGATTTCAGGAACTAAAACATAAATATTCTGATAAGCCAGTTATTTTGACCTTATCTTTCTTTTTAAACAAAGGCTACTTGGGATAGGAACCTACATAAATCATTGGTACTAGAAATGCAAAAGTTATTGAAGTTTTCAAAAAGGAAGAATGCAAGCCCGTATTAAGCCTCTGTTTCAGCACAAAAGTCACAAATAAAGGGTCAGCACTTGCTTTTAATATTTAAACTAGTAATCTGCAGTTCTGTGCACCCAGAGAATATCTGTTTTTAATCAGCAAGACAAGGCTAATTTCCAAATAATACCTCAGAGCAGTTCTTCTCATTAAGTGGTTGACCTTTTCCCAAGTGAAATTAGAAGAAACTCTGTTATTTCCTTACATTTATATACAACTGTTGAAAATGTGGAAGTCTCTATAATTTTGAAAGTATATGTGTTCTTTTTGTGTCTGTGTTAGTATTTTTCACATGAAGTTAATACCTGACCCAAATGGCACTGAATAGAGAGAAAAAAAGCATATCTTTCAGCACGAAAAGCCTAACTTTCAATGTTCATCTCCAGTGCATCCTTGAAAAGAAAAGGAGCTATTAAATGTTCCTTCCTGTAAAGTAGAGGAATTAATAGCAGTTACATTTAAATATTGCTTACATTGTTTAACAGGCAGTCTTTTATAATGTCAAGTTAATGAGAATGCCAATCAAGGAGGAATACAGTATGTTAGAATATACAAATGAGACATTAGCATTATGAAGTCGCTGTCATCTTTACATCATGCGGCATAGTGCCAATATGTGAGAACTTTTCCAAGGAATGGCCAGATTTTAATGAAAAAGATAAGTGATTACTAAATTCACAGTGTTTGCTACTTCCATGACAGACAAGAGAAGAAAGCAAAGCCAGAACATGCTCAAGCATAACTTTATTTTTGTGTAATCTGAACAAGAAACACTGTTCATCGTGTCTTGAACAGAATGTGATCGTAATCAGGTAATAATTGAATCTGAAAAAACTAACCACTGTTCTCTGAAAGCCAAGAGTTACAAAAATAGCTTAAACCTCTGCTTTTACAGGCATATTTTGTTTGTATTTTAGGAGCTGATTTATTTCATGTTTTTTTTTAACTGAGTGCTGAGTGGAAATGGAAGCAGTGTAGCCAGCCTCTGCAGTGAAGAGTCAGGAAAATCTCCTAAGCTTAACAAAGCCCTTGTTGGAGCCCAGGGCTTGTCAGAGGTTGTGCAGATAGTTTTAACTAGAAAATTCTTTCTCCAGACTCTACACTGGGGTGTTTATAGTATTGCCATGTAATAATTAACTGCCAAAGTTAGCTAAGTTAGCACTAGTGAGCAGTAACTGGATCCTGCTACACTGGACCCATGTATTTTAACTTAAAAATCTAGTCCTGGTTCGGATTTTTGGGGCAGTAGTGAAGGGTTCTCTGGGGGGAAGGGAAGTGTGTGGCTACTCTGAAGACCCCTGGAGCTTTAGGCTCTAGAGAAAAACAGCCTTTTAGTCCAAAGGGCTTGATGTATACAAGTTGCAACCTTTTCCCAGAAGTTCAAGGATTGTGAGGTCTGGTTTATGTCTTCAGAGCACTAGTATCCAAAGAATATGTGTGACATCCTATACAGCAATTTTTACTTAGCCTGATCTTATACTTCTCTTTGGAAAATATCTTGCATTCCAGGAAATTAATTTATTTACTTGACTTGGGGAGTTTTTCTGAGTGTTTGTTTTATTCTGGATTGAAAGCTCAAAACTTACTTCCTTTTTTACTTGCATTTTCACCTTGAAAAACTTTCTGTCCTTGGTCTATTTACAGTTGTTTAAGGGGAATGAAATATTCCAATGCCACCTGAGTTTAACATAATTCATGTTCTAATAAATATCAAAAGGCATCCTGATGACTGTCACGTTACTGTAAAGAGTTTCATTATTATAAAAATTATTACTTTAATATGGCCTCAAATGTAAGATGCCTAAGGCATATGCCATGTACACATTGTACATTTAATTGCACATTGTACATTTAATTTTTTGATGTAAATTTTAATTTAACAGCATTACACCATTTCATGCTTCAGCCACACATTGTTCTTCTCCACTTCCTTTTTTGCTATAATAGGAATTTTAGGAGTAATTTCATTTTCTTGCAATATTGATGAAGAAAGACTGCTAAATCCCTCAATGGGCTCTTTTCTTTCCCTGTGGAAAGGAAACGCACCTTATATATTTTAGAATTCTGTTTACATATCTGGTCATATCAAACTAGAAAATAAGGTTTCTTCTGTGTGTTTTAAAAAATCTGTGTCAGTAAAATAAAACATGGGAACAATTAGAATGCCTGCAGGGCCTCTTCTGTAAAAATGTGGCTTTGGGATTTTCTTTTTCTTAACAGAGGCCAAAATTTAGTATTTACAACAATGATGAGTGTATTTTACCAATTCTTTTGGTATTTGTCAGTGCAACCTGAGTTAATGTAGGTTCTTCCTTCTTCTTTCACTGTATTGGGAAAGCTGTGAAACTATGAAACTTTATAACTGTTTAAACTTACACCTTTAACAGCACATTTGAGTAGGAGAGTGATTGATGCTTTGTGGGTTTCTTATACTGAAAGCAAAGCTTAGCCCAAGCTGCAATTCTTCAAAAACCAATAAAGAATGCGCCAAATAAATGCACAATAATGAGAGAGGCTGGAAGGCTGAACCTCCCTCCTCATGCTGCAACCCACAGTAGAACCAGAAATAAACTCATAGCACATGGCTTTCTTGTTCTCTCCTTTGCCCGTGCCCAAATGGAACATCTCCAGGCCACTGCAGCTCCTTGTCTTTAAAGCTGTCATGCCCCAGCTCGTTTGTATGTTCAAGTGAGATATATTTTCTGGATACTGATTGCCTGATCTGCAAAACTAAAAGTGAATTATTCCTGCTGGGCCAAACTGGCTGCAATAAAGTTTTCTCCTCTTCTTTTAAAATACTGGGAAGCCCTGCTGAAGTAAAGAAAAGCAAAGCTTAGCACTTTGACACTCAAAAGAAATGTAGGAGGTGGCATGCTTCCTGTGCAGATTAAGAGTAAAATTGTAGACCCTAGAAGTAAGTAACACTTTGGGACATTACTCAGCAGTCCTTCTGCTTTCTAAAGGAGGTGTCCCACATTACTGCCTGAATAGAGACCTGGAACAGCATGGATGGTACCTGGTTGTAGGTTATTGCCCTTGTGTCTGTAGAAGCCCCTGTTAAACAACCAGTGAGTAAGAGAGATGGTGGTTTAATTAATCTCATTATGTGTCAAATTAATACAGCCATAACTCAAAAATCATTCCCTTAGTTTTCTTCTATCCAGCTATGCTTCATGAGTAACCCAAACCCTCCTTCAAATCCTGTAGGCATCTGATTGCCAGTGGGTTTCCTCCTGCCACTGAAAATGTTCATTTCCATAAATCAGCAGTGACTTAGAAATCTACAGGGGCCATCACAGAGCTCATTTTTAACATCCTTTCTCATATAAAACATCTATCTTACACTAGCTATTTTGATTATTTTTTCTGGGAGAAGGTGTTTTTTAGGATGTTTGTTTCTTTGGGGGTTTTACTGTTGTTTCTGCAATTACTTGAGGGAAGACACTATTTATGCTGTGTGTATCCTTTTTGCAAAATAACGTTTTAAGAATAAAATCAAGAAAGCGTGATGCTAGATTCTTCTTTTTCGTCAAGAAATGTCTTGCACCTGAAATTGAAGGCTTTAATTAGGCTTTCTCTCATTAGAACTTGTCGTGGTTTAAGCACAGCCGGCAACCCAGAACCACACAGCCACTCGCTCACTTCTCCCACTTCTTTCTCCCCCCACTTCCAGAGGGAAGTGGAAGAGAATGGAAAGAATGTAACTCCTACGGATTGAGATAAGAATAGTCCAGCAACTAAGGTATAACACAAACCACTGCTGCTACCACCAATGATAATAATGATAAGGAAAATAACAAGGGAAGAGAACACAACTGCTCACCACCCACCGACCGATACCCAGTCTGACCGAGCAGTGATCGGGCACTCCCAGGTAACTGCCCCCAGTTTATATAGTGGGCAAGACATGCTGTGGGATGGAATACCTCTTTGGCTAGTCTGGGTCAGGTGTCCTGTCTCTGCTTCCTCCCGGCTTCCCCTCGCTGGCAGAGCATGAGACTCAGAAATTCCTTCATCAGACTAAACATGACTGAGCAGCAACTAAGAACATTGGTGTTATCAGTGCTGTTCCCATGCTGAAAGTCAAAACCACAGCACTGCATCCGCTACTAAGAAGGAGAAAAATGATTGCTACTGCTGAACCCAAGACAGCACTGAAATATGACAGGGGTTCAGAGACTGTAGTTTGATTTTTAACAGAGATAGACTTGAAAAATGCATTGTTTTGAAAACTGAAAACCTTGACCCTCAGCTGGCTCACAAAGCTATTGGATGAACATGAATGAAATCTTGCTAGGTTTTGGATAAGCTCTTGGCAGCCAAAACCATGGGAAAGAAGAAAGAGGTATTCTTAACTACAGTGTTCCTAGGTATTTACTAGACATTTAATTCACAGGTATTGTGAATTAAAATTAACCTGGTAACTGATAAATATATGCATTACTGCTGATTTGACAAATCCATATTTGTGAAGAGCTGCCACGCTTTCTAAAAAAAATAGAATTGAAAGGATTTATTGTTAAAAACTCATTGTAGTCATTTAAAAAGCAGATAGGATTGAAAGACACTATGAGATTTTGCACAATTTAAACAGAGATTCTATCTTTTTAATAGAAGGTGAGGCTTATGTCTCATCTGGTTTTGAAAGTTTTCCACCTTTCTAATTAGCTAGACTTACATCTTATTTCAGTACTGTTTGAAACACTTGTCACTTCCAATCAAGTAGATGATTTGATATAGTGGCAATTGGATTTCCTGAAAATGAACAAGGTAAAAGGTGTGTTTGTAGCATATTGCTGTCAACTAAGAATATGCGATCTCACCAAGTTCTGAGTTTTCTGTACACACTGTGGAGCAATTGCAGGTTGCCATGAAAGATTGCCTTCAGAGCAACAAAAAGCAGTCCTCTATATTCTGAGCTTTGTTAGAGATGTGTGGAGTTTATGGGCCACTGTGTCAGTATCTCTCAGGGTTAAAATTTGGGCTCAGCCACACCAGGACTCTGTGGACATCTCCCCAAGAAGGAGTAAAGGAGCAGGGAAGTGTCCCAGTGTCCAGATATGAATGATTTAATAACTTCTTGAGTAAAAGATTGTTTCTTTGTACTGAGCAGCCCTGGATGGACTTCCACAGATTAATTCAATTATTAAAAAAAACCCTAAAAAATCCCAACATAAGTTTTGGCATTTCAAAGTTGTTTGGCAAGGATTTCCTCTGGATATATTAGAGGTGGGTAAGATTTGGGAAGAGAAATCCAATGGTAGGACTACAAAGAAAACTCAGCGAAGTATCTGCAAAATTTAATAACTTTCATCAGGAAGAGGCTATATCTGAAGAGAATGACACAGGTTCAGAGACAAGAAGGAAAAATTCTTTGAGTCGAAACAGACTGTCCCAAGCTTGTTGGTGTCTAACAAGCATTCGGAGAATGCCATTAATAACATGCTGTAACTTTTGGTCAGGCTTCAGTTTGTCAGGTAGTTAGACTTCATGATCATTGAAGATACCTTCCAAATGAAATATCCTATCCTATCCTGTCCTATTCAACTGGGAACACAGGAAGAAAAAGACTATTCTACTTTCTACTTTTGATCCTGATGGAAGTATTGTAGGTATAGTTTTCTTGTTGTTACTTCGTCCAATGAATAAAAAGTTATCCTGCCTACTTCAGAGTAGTAAGGAACATGAGAGATCCCCAGCATCCTGGAGAAGGCTGTGACAACAGTACCTGCTGACCTGCAGATTAAATGTGGGTGGACAGCTGTAGAGCTCTCCACTATCATGCATGCTGAAACAATATGCATTTGGCTGGAATTTCACAGTCTTTCCAGACTTTTGGAATGATTTGAGATTGATGTTATCAAGGATGAGAATATTGGCATAAGGCAATCAGTGAAGAATTAAACTATGCTGTAGGAATGGAGGATGGAGATTAGTCATTAGTTAGCGGTCAGATATTTACCGTATACTGTTCCTTTATATCTATATGCATACGGGATTTTCTTAGCATTATCTGAAACCATTTTAATTTCAAAAGTTTAGAATTAGGTCTATTTCAGAAATTGTTATTTAAGAGATCATCCCTTGCCTAATGTTTTCATTTTCAAACTAGTTTCCAGCTCTTCTCAATGGTCCTTGAAATAACCTAGCACAGGCTAACAAAGAAAAGAAAGATTTTAGTGGTAAGAAGCCCACAAATAATAAATTTGAAAGGGAAAAAAGAAATGCTGGCACAGCCTTTTTTCCTTTGATTTCCATCACTGTGTAAGAAAAAGCCAACCCAAACTATATGAATGTTTTTGAGCCCATGGGTATTTAAATATTAAGTTGGTGGCAGACTGTTATGGAAAAAGAAAAGTCTTGTTCTTAATTCCAGATTCTACAGTGGATAGACATAGTCTGTGATTCATTAGTAAAGTAAATATGCTTTTAAAATAAGACATAAATAAGATGCTGCAGTAAAAGGAAGATAATTTCTGTAACATGAGCTGAGGGCTTGAATATGATTCAAGCAATCTCAACCACAGCAGACGAAAGGAGGAGAAACTTCATTCCGCTGACAGTTTTTGGAAGCTTTTTATCTCTGAAGCACATGGGAAGGCAAAATGCATTTGTAGCATCCACAGAACATACAGGCAGTCTCTGTTTCAACTTGAATTAGACAAGTATTAGCTTTCAGGGAATTGCAGGTGGTCCCTTTTTTATGTTTTTCTCATTTTGTCTTTGGGTGGGTTTTTGACCTCGTTTTTGCTCCACAGAAGCAGTAATACGCATTTTTTTTCATAAGATGTTTTGAAGTGTAGTACTTTTCTCTAGCTCTGCCTACATGAGTCCAATGGAGAAATTTTATGTGTGTTTTCTGGAAGCAAAAGAAGAAACTATGTGTGATTGGGAAAGTAGAGGACCATCTCATGACTTCTACTGGTATTTCACTTAAGTGCATAGATGCAATCCTGAGAGAGTCCTTCTGAGAAATAAAAATTGAAAAGGAGACTTTGGTGATTAAGATTATGCTTTCTCAATGCTTCCATCTCTGTTACCTTCTCTGAGTTTTCTCCTAAACATACTTAGGAGGCCTTTAGCAATACGAAATAAATTTGCAATCTAACTGTAACAACCCTGTCTTTGAAGCAGTCTTTTTAGTAGGGAGACCCTCCACTCTGCACAGAAGCTATTGAGAAGAAACAAGGACTTTCACACACGATGGTCAGGTAGCTAGAGCTTATTATTTTGGTGTCCTTTCCTCTAATGTGAGCAATCTGCCTACCTTCTCAATAGCATCTCTATACAGACATGCATAAAGACACCTACCAGGCCTAAGTAAAGGAAAATCGAATTCACCATTGCAAAAATACTAGATTTCAGTTTTCCAATGCAAACTTACATTAAGTCATTTCTGTGAGCCTTAGGGGGAATTTTTTTAGATTACTGCCTTGTATATTTTTTTCTTGATGTTCTCCACCTCTCCACAGAAGATGAACCTGTGTTGCTGATTAGTCAGGGTGTGCATGGTGGAGCTATGGTCTGGTTGTTGCTGACGGGAGAAAAATATACTTATGAGTCTTAATGCTAGAGAAAAGTGTCCTACAGTCTATGCATATTCTGCTTATTTAGACTTGTATCCATCCACCAGCCCTCATTTCAAGATTTATAGATTTCTGTCCAATATTAGTCCTTAGTCCCTTGTTTTTCAAATATTTTTAATACCCTTTCTCAATCAGCTGGCTATGGTCTCAAGGTCTCAATTATCTACATCTGGGTGCAATGCTGAAAGAAACTCGTACATTTTCATCTGGTCCAGCTTCACTCTTTACAACCCCTTATCTCCACATCCTAGTCCTTTGTGTGCCCTTCTACTTGTTATTCCTCCATCCAGTTCCTCCCCTGCTGGGGGACTTAATCCTCACAACTGAAAAATCTCCAATACATTTTTAATTCTTCACCCCATAAATGTCAGGTCATCACTGTCCCAGTCACCCTTTATTATCTTCCTCCCACCTTCCTTTCATAAACCCTACAGCCTTTTCTGTTCTCACTTCCAGTGAACTATTAGTTTTTTCCTTTCCATGAACTATCTACCACTTCTCTCTTTTTCTTTTTAATAATCACTCTCCATCATCCTGCAGACACTGCCCTACATGCAACAAGGAAAGGGCCACTCAGAGGACAGAAGATACCAATGAGAACCTAAACTTTTGCCTCCCATAATTCACAACCCACTTGACTGTCCTGGAAAATGACAATTTTCACACCGAAACTCTGCATGAGACCGTGGAAAATATTTGCTCTTCTGCATCATTGTTCAGCACTTATAATGATATTAATATCATGGAAAGGAAAACTTGTGCAATTTTAATACGGAGAAAGAAAAATATGGGGACTGAAAACCTCCTCCAATGCACATGCTGATCTATCCTCTGTTTAATTTTATTTCTGTTCATGTTCATAGCCAGTAGGAAAGGCTAAATAATGTCAATGTCTTCTCAGTCATCCTTATCACAAATGATCATTTTGTGTGGCCTATGTTAATCATTCTCACCCTTCTCAGTCTCTCCCTATTAGATTAATAGTTGCCAATTATGCATACTCTCCCCTGCACAGCTATTGTTTACACATTCTCTAATTCTCTTCATTAGACCAGTGAGTGGGCATAATTATGGTTGTAAGTTATCCATCCATTTTCTCAAGGACAGTGAGAAATGTAGTACAGTGAGTGTTTGATTCCATGATAACATCTTGGACTAATAAAAAAGAAACTCAGCCCCTACAGAGCCTTACTGCATCCAGAGGGAACATTAATCTGTTGTTCAGCATGTGTGTTCAACATGTAAATTCACTGCAGTTTTAGAAATTGTAGATAGAACACACAGAAAAGAGGTGCACACCGTTGCCATGATCCTCACTACATGCCATTTTAATGGGAAAAAAATATGAATGATAATAACTGTTTTAGCATATAATAGCTAATGAGCAGTGGCAAGGTGCTCAATCTTTCAGCATTGTTGAGAAGAGCTGGAGGCTAAAGGTGATAGAAAGGACACACAAGGGGCACTCTGTTTATTAACTGAGATGAAAAATCTGAAAAATCAATTACAATTTAGCTAAAAATTTCAGTGACTTTTAAGCAACACCTCTTTAAAAAAACCATGAATAATCGCATACCATTTCTTTCTGGTCTTTTAGGTAAATCACTGCTGTCATCTGCTTTTTAATGTGACTCTGTTAAAAGTGTCTCACTTTATCTGTTTACTTCTCCTTACTTAAAAAAGGAGTAATTTCCTTATTCCTGAAAAGATACAAGTGTGGCTTTGTCAAAAAAAGAGAATATCAAGGCTCTTCTTACTGTAAGAAATGTCTTTGTAAGGGATATATTCCAATAAATATAAGCCAAAATTTTGTTCAGTATCTCATTTATTCAAGGAGCAGTAACAACAAACATTTGGTTCATATTTCTCATTAGCAGATTTTATCAAATAAAAATAATGAGGCATATTGAACAATTAACAAGTGGAAATTTTTCCATGATTCCAATCAAAACTTTGTTTATAAATAGGATAGCTTGCTCAGTACAAGAATAAGCTTTGTAATGAACTATTTTTCATCTGAAGGTCTCATTTGATCAACGTGTGTAATCATAAAGCACCCATAAATGAAATAGCATGTAATAATGCTTTTACAGAATAGTAAGCAGATTAATTTTTCATTTTAACTACTAATTTAGTCATCTCTGGTTTACATGTCAGAAAAATCTCAATCTATTTACCTTTCATTCTGTTTATTCTTTCAATTATCTTCTCTCATTTCCAACTAAAATAAAGATGGTGGCTGAAATGCTTCCCCAGTAAGTCAGCTTCACTGCTAATCATTTGTGCGATTTGACTCTTATGAAGCTCTGCAGGACAAACACTGATTCTGGAGTTTTAAGTTACTGGTAAGTTAACAGTAACTTTTGCTTGATTTAGAAGGATCATGATGTATTGGAAAAAATGTATGGAAAAATATTGTCAGGGAATCACTATTCCCGACAAATTAATGACATTTAGATTGAAGTTAATTATTGCTACACATAGGGTCACATAGAGAATTGCCAGCTGTGTGCCTGAGACACAAAATATGCATATCCATCTGATCAGTTTCTGGAATCTCTGCTGTGCTAGGCTGTATTAACCACATTCCTTGGTAGTTATAACACAATTTTTCTACTATCCTTCATTGCCCTGTGTATACAGACTTTACAGTTTGTATTTCTGTGGCACTTTAAGTGTGATAGTTTCTATGACTGGTTTCCATGACTACAATTACTGCACTTGGAAGTTCTCAGTAAATGCAAAAATCTTGAATGATTCATTGAAGCTAGACTACTTTGAAGGTGAAAAAGAAACACAGTGACAAAGAAATAAAATGGTTTGTGTTTCTTCTGTGCCATCTACAGTGATAAAAATCTCATCTGCGCAAAGCGGTTCACTATTTCTTCTGTGATCTGTGGCCAAGTCTTTCATTTAGAAGAGATCTACAAGGATGGATCCCCACTAAGTCTCAGCCTGAAGAAGGCCACTTCTACTGATGAAAGTAAGGTTACAGAAGACTGTCAGAACTCAAAACAAAACTCAGAATTGATCTAAAGGACTAAGAGCACTGGTGGTTTTACTCTAACGAAAGTAGAACACAAATAAATTCACACCAGTAGCTTATCTAACGCTGAACACACTCGAAATGCTCGAAAAAAGACTGCTTCTTTCTATGATCAAATAGCTGGGACCAAATCTGAAGATACATACAAAAAGAAATGTTGGAGACAAATGGTTCAAAAGGCATGGAAAAGAAACATTCCATGAATTTATAATTTACCAAGAAATAAGTACTGACCAATTTAAGAGGCTAGTTGGGGTAGAATTGTGAGTTAAGTAGCTAGTATTAGTTCTGATGAGGTCTTTGCTAAGTAATATTTTAGGGCATATAATATATGTGATAATATTTTGATGAATAATGTGTTACTCTTTTCAGTTAATTTGGATTAACAGAAACTCAAATGATTTGCAGCTGAATAAGACAATAAATCCAGGACTTCTCTTTTGAAACGACAAGCAATGTTGTAATTATCTCAAAGTGTCTTGTGGGTTTTCAGAATTTCTCCCTGAAATTATGTTTCCCATTCAGGCACTTCCAGTGGAAATCTATATCAAGATATTACAGCTACAAACTCCCATTTAAATGTTATTTGGGGGCAACAAGATCCACAGGGTTAATTAAGAAAGCATTATACAGTCCACTATTGAGGAATGGGCTAACGACTCCAGACCATAGGGGACAGAACCAGTTACACAAATATAGGACCTGAGAGGATGGTTTAATGGGGGCAGCAATAAAGTGAGAGCAGAAAAATTTTACTACCCACTGATGGTCAATAGCTTTCTTAACACAACATCTGTGACAGCTTGGAAGGCTGTGATCATCAGCAGTCATCCTGAGTTAAAAATCTGGCTAAATAAGAGTTCCAGAAATCTTTTTTCTCTAAAATAAATAAGTAACTCTTCACTTTTCTCTATGTGAAACTGATTCTACTCTGCAAAAATTGTTGAATCAAATAATTCAGCTCAAATTACTCTTTACAGAGGGATTTGAGTAAATGAAACTATGCTGATTTCATAGTCTGAATATCTGGTCTACTAATGCAGATATGGAAGCAGGCTTTAAGGCCACTCTTAGAGCTTGAACAATTGATTTTGAAGTCCAAAAGTTTCAGGACTAATTTTTTAGGGAGAAATATAACTGGAAAATATGGGCATTCAAAATAGAAAATTTAACTTTGATGCAAAATGAACAGACAGTAATTTCACATAAATTCATTTTGACAATATGAAAAGACTAAGCCTGAGAAATATTGATAATATATTTTCATCCAAAATAATTACAATCATTGGCTTTTTATTCCAGTAAGACCTGAACTTTTTCAGGGTTATGTTTCTTGCAGATATATCCATTTGAAAGTCAAAAGAGAGAGCCAACATTGCATTCATAGTAACAGTGCTAGCAATGGTATACTCAGTATCTGTTACCAATTTAAGCAGAAGGAATGGGATCAAAAAAAAAAAGCAGTAAGCCATAATAAAGCAAAGGTAATAATGCCTTTTGACGAAACAGAATGAATAATCAAATATACTAGTCAGCTTCATTCATTGCTTTTTTTGCCCCATCAAGTACGTTTGGCAGAAGTCAGATTATATCAATCACCTTTATCCTGATCTGGTTTTCTAGTTATTTTATTTTTCAGATAAAAGGATGCTGCTTCAAACATTATTACTATGACAGCACTGCTGACTAAGAAATGGTTGTTTAGGCAAGCTATTAGTGGATATTCTGAAATGATTTTTCACTGTCTGGGAGATAAATATGTGTATTTCTACATTAATTTTAAGTCCTCTTTAAATATTGTATACAGAAGCCAGAATTGACTTTTGTTCAATTTACAGAACATAATCTTAGGAAAGCATCCTAGCTCAAGAGAAAAAATTATTCTGTCTCATTAGGTTATGCTATGTTACTAGAAAGGAAATAAACCCAGGAAGATCAGAATATGTGAGGACTGGTTTCCTATGGATTCAAGGTCATGCTCTTGTGGGTTTTTTCCCATAAAGAAGTAAGCCTTGAGCCTTTCTTTCACCAAGGGTACAAACCAAGCTTCTTACCCTTCTCCGTCTGTTCATTTTTTCAGGAACTTATAAAAAAATACTGTCTTTTTTACATTTACCAATCTATCAAATTTCTTTTACAGTGATGTAAGAGATATTGTAATGAAAAGGTCTCTATGCATGTTCACAGATATACACAAATATATTTATATGCGGTGTTTGCTTTCTCAAGCTTTGCTTACTTGGAAAGCAGGCAAAAAGGTAACTGAATTTCCTGGGTTTTTTAGTTAATTCTTAAGGAAGGTGAGAATAAAAACAGGAATCAATGAAATAGGCCTAAAAGTTAAAAATTGAATCTAGTATTATCTATTTAAGCATAAAAAAATGTGGTAATGTTGAGCTGTGTCAATGAGGATGAAAACTAGCACATGTGCGTGATGAGGTATCAGAAATATCACAAAGATACAAAAATGTATTACAGGACTTCAGTTCCTTTTATATTATTGTCCATGACCAACTATTGTTAAATGCATACTTAACCGTTTATGGTCCTTTACAACCCAAACCATTCTATGATTCTATGAAGTCTTTAAACACAAACATGAGCATAAGCTGTAGATCATACACACAAACAAGTGAAAAAAAGATTTCAGCCTATGGAAAAAGCAAGATGGAGAAGAATGCCAAACAGCTATCACACCCCAAAATGCCATTGAGGTCTGCAGTTGATTTTCAAACAGCTGGCATATCTGCCTGTTGTTAAGGGTGTTCTGGGATTTATCCTTATCCGCTGTGT
>JBCJKH010046989.1:14717-26142 GCA_039877255.1 Loriculus beryllinus
AGATCTCCAATGAGAGGGATTGCACCACCTTCCTAGGCAACCTGTTCCACTGCTTGACTGCCCTCATAGGGAAGAAGGATATCCTTATATCCAGCCTTCACCTTGCTTTAACGTATACCCTTCGTGTTTCATCCTCTTGCCATGTTCCAGTGGCAGTCCAGAGCCTGGATTTATTTCCTTGATGACCTGTAGGTACGAGCAGGCTACTTTTAAGTGCCCAGGCTAGAGTAGTTAATCTTCCCCAGGCTCCCTCAGCCTCTCCTCCCACAGCATGTGTTCCAACCCCAACATTCCTATTGGTGTTCCCTGGATTTGCTCCAGATTATTGATGGATTTCTTGTATTGAAAGGCCTGAAACTGGATGCAGATATCCCTAGAAGCATACTACTGAGTGCAGAGCTGATGGGGGTACTTATCTCCCACAGTTTCCTGGCTATGCTTCTGTTCCTGCAGCCTAGGATATTGCTGTCCAGGTTTGTTGCCAGGGCATGTTGCTGGCTCATGTTTAGTGCTCTGTCCACTGGGATGACAGGAGCAGTTCTTCTCATGTGGAGCTGCTCCCCAGGCAATCAATCCCTGGTTTGTACCACTGCAAGGAATTATTCCCATTTCTAATGATTTGAGGTATTTTTGCCTGAAAAATGATAAGTGCTGTACTCCAAGACATGGAGTCCTTTCGCTGGGCATGAATGTTTGTTTTCCACAACAGAATTTGACCATGATGGGTGTAAGTGAGCCAAAGCCTATTTTATTTAATAGATTGAGAAGTGTGTAGGAAGGAGAGGCTCCTTTTTTGACTGATGCATGTATTCTTTATGAATAGTCAGGAAATTCTCTTGTATTTCTTTTCTCATAATCTTTTCTGACATCAGACGCTTGAATTACAATGCCAAAATGAAGAATGTATTTGGTTAGAAAAATCATGTTTTGACTTGTATCTTGAGCAGATTTGATAATGAGAGAATCACTGTTGAGCCCCACTGTGTGATTATTAGACACTATTAATGTCTTTGTCTTGGCTATTACTAAATAATTACTAGAAAAGACAAGCATTTATATTAATATAGGTCCTGAATGAGAAAGAATTCTATTCTCTTATGTTGATCTTGCAGAACCTTACTTAACACTCTAAATATTTTCTGGGTTTAGTTTGTTTTCTTCCCTGGAATATCCAGATTTATCCCCCTCTTGTCATGTTTAATTTTTAAAAGGTAATGTGCATAATGCATAATATTGCTGCAGTTAATTTTAAACTTCTTTTTTTTTTTTTTGATTTGCTGGTTGGTTGATCAGCTGATTTCTTTCAACATTTTTCTTACTAAATACTTTCTGAGGAAAGCCATAGAATAGAAGCAGTCTTCACATACTAATGCCAGTGTGGTGGACTGGGTTCTCCATTTGCTGGATGAGAAGGTTTTAAACTCTCTTTCTGCAGCACTTCATTTGTCTTGCAGGTATTGACCTGGATTACACAAGATTCTTTGAAAGGTCAGTCAATCAATAACACGCTGCTTGTACATGTATGTTAACATCATTTTGTTTAAATCTGAGTGCACTGCACTAGTCTTGCAGTATATGTTCTGTATATTTGCATCTTCTCCTTTCAATTTACTGATTTATCCTGCAAGAGACTTCCTGCTTTCTGTATATAGCTGATGTAGTAATCAGAGACTGAAGAATTACAAGAGGAAGGCAGGAGATTATTGGAAGCCCCTATCCATGTCTACTTCAGCATGAAGCAGGACATGAACTGCTGGTTCTCAGTATCCTAATTTGGCTGCATAAACCAACTTTGGTGCAGCTGTACCAATAGCAAGTGCAAAGCCAACCTGCTACTGTTAAAAGATTTGCCAATGTGAATGAAATAATTCTGTTTAGTCAGAAGAGCAAGTTCACAACTTTAATTTATAAATCAGGAACTTGGTGCTACATCTGAGCTTCCTAAATGGGAACCATGAAACCCCACAGTGTCATTCCAAGGATGCAAGGCACGTGGTTTAGCAGCAGACTCAGGTTTTGTTCCTGACAACTGGAATCTTTCTTAACTGAATTGGAGTTGTGAGGTAATGTTTTCTTTTGCAGAAGAAAGGAGATATTTCTGTAAGCATGTACTGTTGCTAGAGGATTTCTGTGCTCAGTTATTAGAAGTCTTTTAAAGAGGGAAAAATAGTGCCTGATATGCTGAGAAAATTAATAGATGTTGGAAAAATATCAGGAGTACATAGTAAGTATCCCAAGGTAATATAAGGATAGAAAAGAACTTACAACATCTTTGCTGGTCTGTGGTAAATGCAGAATACTTTAAAGTGAAACAAAAATTAAACAATTTCACAGCAGGCACACTAACATATTCCAGAGAAAGGCAATGCAGCAGCATAGTCCCATTTAGCTTGCAGTAATGGGTTAGTATGCCTGTAACATCTAAGGTCTTTTCCAAGGAGAGAACTGTGCACATTTATAAGAATGTGGTGCAGAGCTGGGACCTAAAAATAGGGAATCATGTTAAAAGTGGCCACAAGGCAGCAGAGAGCATAAAGAGAAAACAGATGCAATTTAGGCCCATAAGATTTATTGAGGCAAAAGTTTATTTCACCTTCTTTCTTTCTTCATATATATCCCATTCTACAGCTTGCAACTCCATTAATCACTGAAATGCAAAACTCCAACAGCATGAGAAAAGAGAAAGAGAAGCCCATAATGGAGCCTGCTCATTAAGAAAAGCTCAGGGATGTGAGCATGGCTCTTGCGTGTTTTAACTTTTTCTTTCTTTGTTAATATTTTAATGTCATTTTAACTCTTAAAATAATGTTATTGTCCTTATGGACAGAGTTTATTTTGAAGCTTAAAGACATCTAAGTTTTTTAACATGGGTCAGGGTTTTGGGGCTTGGTTCATTAAGAGTGTGAGGGTCTTTTTCAACAAGAAGAATTTTTCTGCACTTCTGGAGGCTTCCTGAAAATCGTAAAATAAATAATAGAAAAATAGTGATTTAAAACCTAATTTCTAATACAAACCAGTCCTGGCTGTCTAGATGAAGAATAAGCTTCAATAAATGGGAGACAGACGCAAGCCTCTTCAGTATGAAGAGTAGCGAGGATGCAGAAATAGAAATAGGTTTTTCATTACATGAGGGATTATGCTTGGGCCAGAAATGCCAAATATTCTGTGGACCGCAGCTGCACTTTCTGTCTGCTGTTGTATTAACTGGTAATAGTAAAACAATGATGTGATGGTAGAGACAGCTATTTGTTCTCAGAAATACAGAAAAGTTGTTTTCCTTTCCTTTGCTTGGATTGCCATATTGTACTCCATGGCAGATCTTAAGCTTCTATCCTTTTGCAGCAAATGGGCTACAAATTAAAATATAGGTTCTCCTTGAGCACCACCTGAGGATGCACACACAGCTGCTGATGGGCTCCCTTAGCCAATTTTTCCTTCTGTCGTTCTGACACTCCTTAGTCAATTCAGGGACTCGTTATCTGCTTGCACAACCTGGGTTATTGCAATTGCCTAAGCAGCCACAGGCAAGTGACGCCAATTAGGCCTGTAGCTAAGGAAGTGTGTGACTGCTACTGAAAGCAGTGAATTTATAGACATTCAAGAAAACAGCAAGATATGTCTTGCTACTTGATTGGTTTTCTGTCATTTGATCAGCATTACCCACTCTCACATTAGCAGCGAGACTGGAAATAGTATTGGTTTTCAGGATGTAGTTTGGTGAAAGGTTTCACTCAATCTCATCTTAGAATATTTGTAAAGGGAAATTACTGAGGTTGAAAAGCTGTGATTTTCATCACTCTGTTTTAGATTTTATATAGATCTCTGACAGAACGAGTTTTATCTTTTGCTTTAGGACAAATAAATGCTTAACAACATCTAATACATGCGGTTCTGTTCATCTTTAGATTTATTTTTTTCCTGTCAAAAATCTATGCATGTTCTTTCTATAAAAATCACTGTGAAAATCGTCTGCTTAACTCTATTTCACTGTACTATGAAGTATTGTTTTAATATGTTGTTTGACTTTTTAAAGTGTTCATAAATCACTCATCTTTTCTCCCATATTTACCAGTAGAAAGCTGTAAATGGGTAAAATAGAAAAGGGCTTTTAAAGACCGTGCAACCTGCTTGAGATTGATTTGAAACTCCTGGAATACTAGATACACAATAGGTAAACTGAAGGAGTGGGAATTTGCTTTTCTTTGACTGTGTGTGCATTTTAAAATGTACACTTTTGACTGTGGTTTCCATGATTTGAGGGAACAGGTACTTAGTATGGTACTCATGCTTTCGGAATTCCTGGATAATGGTTTCAAAGCTATTCACATCCCAACCTGCATTCCAACTCAAGTCTAGAGTAGGAGACCTTTTAGTCGCTACTTGTAGTAGTATGGTGGTGTGCTGATGAGTAGCTCTCAGTACAGCACAGCTGAGGGGTTCAAGCAGTGGGCAGGTGTAGCCTGCTAGAACAACCCAGGAGAAGAGCGAAATGCGGGTTGGGGATTGTGTGACAAATCCTCCCCTGACAAGGACAGACAGCTCTATGCCTAAGACCTTGGACTTGGTCATTTCACATGGAGGATGCCTTTGTCCTGTACCTGTGTGCTCAGTCACTTCTCAGGGACAGGGCAGCACATGGCCTTGGACTGAATGCATAAAATCCATCTTATTTGTTACCTTTAGAGTATGGAGCCTTATCCTGAGCCCAAATCTTTTCTGAATAGGAAGGTCCAAAGCAAAGCTTAGGGCCCAGAGTTTAAGAATTCTGGTTCTTTTAACACATAGATTAACATGGGGTTTTTTTCAGCTCTCAGCTATCCTTTGCATACTTTCAGCAGATTTTGTTTCAAATGCTTTCTATCAACAGCTTCTGCTGCATGCTGTAACTTGTATACTCTGTGTCCTGATTTCGGCTGGGATAGAGTTAATTTTCTTCCTAGCAGCTGGCACAGTGCTTGCTTTAGCTTTGGTCTGAGAATAATGCTGATAACACACGGATGTTTTCGTTGTTGCTGAATGGTGCTTACCCTGATCAAGGACTTTCCAGTCTCTCATGCTGGGTTTAAACCACAGCACTCTGACAATCCCAGAGCGGTTTGCAAATGAGGTAATGGTTGCATATACTGCATACCTTGCTTTTTCTTTAGTATAGTCGTGACTCTGGAATCGTATCTGGTTTTTTTATAGCTGTACAAAGCAGTTTCCCAAGTTCAATATTCAGAGGGTTGACATGCAGTTACATGACTGAACACAGCAAATCAACTGTACGTTTCTGTGGGGCTGCCTTTAGCCAAAATTTGCAAGTTTTCTCACACAGTTTCAATGTTTGAACCCAAGTCTTTGTGGTTTCAGAGACAAAAGATGTATTTCTCACTAGGCAAAACAGGTCTCAAATACCAAGGGTCAGATACAGGGGTTTGTAGGTGGCAGCAATTCAGTCTTTTATTTTGCTCGGTAATGTTGCCCATGAAGATCTTCAGGTGAAAGATTTACTGGTTTGATCAGTGGGCAGGAGAAAGGCTTTGGAAGTAAGTTGATTCTTTTAAACAATCACTGTTTAGCTAATCTCAGTCACAGTGGTTCAGCACATGGGTGCTTATAGGTAAAAATGAAGTCATACAATTGTATTGAAGGTAACTGAAGCTTTGCTTTCCTTGGCTGGAAATGTAAATGCAATCTTGCCCTTTCTTGTTTGAAGGAAAATGCAAAATCCTAGATGCTTTCTCCTCACTTGAAGAGAGGAGAAAAGGCTAGGGCTGTGGGGCTTATTCCTTCATCTGTCCTCTTTTACTTGGATATCTTATATTAAATATATTTTCCATCAACATGCTTGTGCACTGTGCAACATGTGTTCAGTCTTTAGTAACTTATGGCACTTGTCAGTGCCAGCTGTGGACTTGGAAACCCCTGTGAGTCACCATCATGAAAATATCCTCTTTGGCAACTCAGGAAATAGGAATCCTGCAATCGTTATCCCTGGTTTGCAGTAATATAGATGCCCTGCATGCCATTTACAAATTGAGACATTATTGCTTGTAAAAAATGCCATTTCAGTTTGAACTCTCTGACTAGTCTGGTAAGATAAAGGTAATATTATTTTATGATGGTTTTACCTTTTAAAGCCTTGCCTAAATATAAACAGAGTTTTTCCCTAAAGCCTTTTCTTGGAAGTCAAAGGTCTGGATTGAAATGGCAAGTTTATAATAGAGTTTGAGCTGCAGAATATGAAAAGGCCAAATTTGTTGTAGACAGAATTATATTATACATGTCTCTACTTTGCTTATTGTTCGTGTTTATGTGCATAAATACCTACAAATTAAACTGATTTCTAGATATATATTTCTCTGATTTCTTTTACCTGTTTTTTGTTTTGTGCTCTTGGATGAACTTAAGTCACACGTAGATAATATTTTATGGTGAGCTAAAAATTACTAATATTACTATAAATTGACAGAAATGATGAAAATATTTTCCCTACTTTTTAGTTTACTCATTTTATGTATTCATCAGAATTTTACCCTAGGCCCATTCTTGAAAATGCTCTATGTGTACCTTTCTGAAGTCTGTTGGGAATGCCCACGTAAGCAAAGTCAGGAATGTGAAAATGGAGCAGGCTTTTCTGTAGCAGGGGAGAAGTTTACAAAAATAGCCAAGTCAATAACTGAAAACACCTTTATTTTCTTTCCTGAAATTCACAGTATCTCAAAATGTTTAATATTTCAGAGTAATCTAGCACATATTTGCCACTAGTACTAACTGATAATGAAGTACAAAACTGTACTCTTTTATAGTGAGAAATGTGACATTAGACCCATCGGTGCTACAGGACTGGATGAAACAGTGCAGTGTTTTGTATAAACTTTAATATGACATACATATGGTTCACTCCATACTAAATCTGCAGTCTCCCAGCAGATTTACAGATCAGCTGGGTCTGCAGGAAACTGCCATTCCCTCTGTATGTTTTTGTGAAAGAGGGCACTAGAAGAGAGTCTTTAGGCAAAAGCTATTTAAGGTAAAGCACTTTGTCCCAGTTATGAAACTGGGGAAGATCCCTCCAACTCTTATTTTGATGGTATGGTTTTAAAACCAGCCCATGTCTGGGCAAAACTTGAACTGAAAATATTCTTAGGCACCTCTAAAGCTTTAAAGCAAAGTTTTTTCTCTTTCAGTTTTGCTGACTGAAGGTTAGATGCAATGCCCTGTGAGCACGGAGGGGCGGGGAGGAGGACAGTGCAGATTTTTCACTTCATCCTCTCTTAATGTGAAATAATCTGGATTTGACCATCCGTTCTTCCCTGCCCTTGGCAGTGGTGCAAGCACCACTTCACAGTGTCTCTCTGGCACCATCAATCTGTTGTATGAGCTTGCAAGTGAGAAATGGACTGGGATGCCATGCTAAGAAAACAAATAGCACCAGTGTCCTAGCCAAGGACTAACAGATGGGGCTAAATTCTGCTATCCTCTTAGTAAATCTGGCTAGAAAACTGACAACCAGCTTTTTCAATTTGAATAACTACGCCCCAGGTCTACAAAAGGAATTCCATGTACCACTGCATAGCACTTGCCTCTGTGGTTGAACTTGATAGATTGCGTCGACCCGTAACCTGTTTTCCCACCGACCCCCTTCCCCAATTCTATCTTCTCATGGGCATTTTAATTCTTGCCGGTCTGGACACCTTCCAGATATGCCAGGTATTGCTGATGTCTTTCAAGAAAATGCAGATTTAAATGCACTTGGATTTTATTAAGGGAAAACACATATCCTGAGGTATTCTCATAATTAAACAAAAATGTAGAAGCCAGTATTCTACTTTTTATTTTCCTTAAGAAAAAGTGAGCGTCTTCTTCAGGAGTAATAAAAATCATGTAAGTATTATTTATTTGTAAAGCAGTAGCTGCTGTGATTGAAATTAAACATGGAATCATGCAGCTTCTGATTAATTCTAGCACAGAGGAGCCAAAAAAAGGACTTGATTTTTCTGTAAATAGGCTAAATTAAGCTTCTGGTAAATAATGATAGTTGGAGGAATTGAAAAACAAGAAAAAACCAACACCAAGACAAAAGTTTTGTTCCCTGCTCAATGAAATTGCTTATTCAGTTTTAAAAAATAAGACTATGATTCACTGTTTTCTAGAATTGAGATAAATTATAGTAAATGCTAATTTAGCTTATAAGCACTTCACTGTGGGGAAAGTAAATGTCATTGTGCCTACATTCCAGATGACTAAATTGAGTTTCAGTAATGTATATACATTACTGTAAAAAATGGACTTTAGGTCTGCTGGTTTTGAGAGTCCATTTTGAGTATTATCATGGTCTATATTCTGGTATTTAAAGGTAATGTAATAACTAGATCTAATGAAGATCATTGGGTTTCAGAAAGAAGTCATAGCACGAGGTGGTAAAGTATGACTGACAATTCACACCTATTTTCAGGTAGCTCTGGAGGAGAAATCTGTGCGTGAATGTTTGTGTATGTTGGTAATGAAGCGACTTCTTCATTGAGTGGTATGATCTTCAATGATAACACCGGGTTCACTGCCCTCACTTTCCAAAGAATGCTAGTCATTCACATCACATTTGGAGCGATGTTTTAACATTGTTTTTCCTTACAGTAGGCACAATAGTTTGTTCTAGCTAATGTCTCACCACCTTTATTAGTGAATAACTGATGTTTTGTATGTTATTTTAATGAAGAATATCAGTATGCTATTTGAGTTCTGATATTCTGTTAAAACTTTGTATCAGGGTCAACCAAGTTTTGGGGGTCTGCGTGTCCGTGTTTTTCTCCCTGTCCTGCTCCACCTAACCAGCTTGTGCCCCAGCTAGTTTGATTTTTCCCAGGTATGCAAGGAGAGGGCTGTAGCCATGGGTGCTACCAAGGTAATTAAAATCTTCTTCTCATCTTTCAGAATGCAGGACTTGCTCTCCCAGCACAACTTCGTCTATCCATTTTTATTTCAGGACAACAAATTACTGTCCCTGTGGGGCAAAGTACTGCTTTTCAGGTTGTTTGCTGGGGAAACATTGCTCTCTGGGGGGAAGTGCCACTATTTCTGCACTTTTGCCTCCTGTGACATCAAGAGAATTCACTGGTTGTTGCTGGGATGTCAGGTAGGATACCCTCTGCCTACACACAGTGTTAAGTCACTTGTTACCATTATTTTAGCTGACGTCTATTATTCTTCTGGAATAGACAATGATAAAGGAGCAATTTCTTCACAGCCAGGAGTGAAGCTGATCACTTGGGGAATCTTTCAGTGCTAGTCCTATTCTGAGAATACATGACAAATATTGGATTCTGGGACTATCAATCCCAGGGTCTTTTATTAGCAGGACATTCACCTTAAAAAATAAAATTAAAGTACAATCTGATGTGCCAGAAGCTGTAACAGTAATAATTAAATATTTTACAGTAATGCTCTGTTCTGAAAGGAAGAAGACAAGTTTCATTCTCTTTCCCACACAACTCGGAAGAACTTTACAGAACAAGGAAAAAGAGCAGTTTAATATTTATGCTTTCTTCCCGATTTTCTTTTGGAAGGAGCTGATCCCAGCCCCCTAGTGAAGCTTTCAAAATTACTCTGCTCGCACAGTAATCTCTCTTTCCCACCTCTGGTTTCCTCATCCATCTTCTAATGCTGATAGTACACACGCCTCCTTTCAATGATAGTGCATGTTCTGGTTTGTTTGTGTTACTGTTAGTGGTGGTAACATGTTTTCTCATTTAAGGATCTGCAGGGATGTTGAGGCTGATTCCAAGGAAAGTCATTTGTATGCTATTATTGAAAACAAAAAAATAAATAAAGCATTGCAAAAGAAAGGTAACTGTAAGATGTGAATGTTAACAGTACCTGTTTGTTTGTAATGTGGACAGCTCTGCCTGCCAACATTCTCAAATTGCTTTTAAAGATTTTAATCGTTGATTTGTGGAGGAAAGAGTGAATATTTTGATCTTGACAGTAAGATCGTGATTCCATCTAGACAACCTGATACAGATTAATTAGGAGAGATGTTGCAAAGGTGCTTTAAGTAGCTTGTGTTTCCATTATACAGGTAAATAAAACTAGATTTATTTTTGTTGATTGTTAAAGTCTGACTCTGTAGATTTTTTCAGCTTTTTGTTCTTTGATTTCTCTGTGAAATTAGTATAGAAAGTACAAGTTTTCTTCTTGATGTATATGAATTGAAACACAGCTGGGTACATCTTATTTTACTGCTTTGAAGATTGCTGTTGCACCAGAATACAAGCACTTAAAAAGCAGTGCTATGCAGTGTATTGTGCTACTAGAAAATTCAATAGCCTCAATCTACAGCATTTGTATGCCACTGCCTGAGCATTTCTGCCAAGAGGTCGCATGTGCAAAGATAGTTGTATCCCTCCTCCTTCCTGTCTTTCCTCATCCTCTCCCCAGGTTCTATATATTTTGTCAGTTATCGTCACAGCAGGTGGCTTAGGGCAGATAGAGGCCCCAAAAAAATGTGAATGAAGTAGCACGTAATTTAGCGATTGATTTACAAAGCAGACACTGAGGGAAAAATGCTTCTCTCTCTGGTATCAGCAGGCAACCAATAAATTATCAGCCTACATGAATTCATAGTGCAGGCACCCACAAGGAAATGTTAAGGTAAACTAAGCTAAGCAGCACGCCATGGCTGGCAGCTGCAGGGTGTCAGTGAAGGGTGACAGCGGAGCCTGGTCCTGTGTTGGGGTTAGTCACAGGACTGGGGCAGGATGATGCCTCCCGCCCGGCCGCCCTCCAGCTGCTCCTGGGCAGCCGTTCACAGCAAGGCGGGTGCATCCCTGTCACAGCCAGTTGTCCTTTGCAGTGCCTGTGTCAAGAAAACATTTTAGTAATGATAAATTCATGTTTGTCTTTTTGGAAAAGAAAGAGGAGGAAACCCAGCAGTACTATGCTTCATCTTTATCTCACTTATGTTTTATCTCACTTTGTGCCAACTCGGTCTCCAAGATGCCAGTGCCTTAGGTACAGCGGAGTAATATTGCTGTGGTGTTGGAGAACTGCTCGCTTTTTAGTTACAGCACTTGACAGTAATGCTGACAAACCCCACACGAGCATATTTAAAGGGGATGTTGCTGAAGTAGTTTCTTACATATCTAGTGTATCGATAATTTCATTTACTGAGTCAATTGCACTCCTTTATATATCAGCACTAGTGTTGTCAGCAGGGCCAGGGCAGCGATCATCCCCCTGTACTGGGGGCACTGGTGAGGCTGCACCGCAAATGCTGTGTTCAGCTCTGGGCCCTTCACTACAAGAGAGACATTGAGGGGCTGGAGCAGGGCTGGAGAAGGGCAATGGAGCTGGTGCAGGGCCTGGAGCTCAAGTGTGATGGGGAAGGGCTGAGGGACCTGGGGGGTTCAGATGGAGAAGAGAAGGCTCAGGGGGGACCTGATGG
>JBCJKH010046990.1:0-26654 GCA_039877255.1 Loriculus beryllinus
TCGCATGGTACTGCATCTGTCCAGCATTAGATTTCTCCCCTAGCTCTTTCTCTGTGGGAACAGAGTTCAAATGTTAGGGGAGGAGAAAGTAAAATTAAATAGCTACATTAAAAATTTGTACAGTCTCTGTGGAAAACACCTGAAGTAGAAAGAGGACGAACCAGATGATGAGGTATGTGAGAAAAACTATTGGCTCCACTGGGTAAGGCAAATGTTCATTTACCAATGTTCTCTCAACAGTTAAAGGGAAATCCAGAATAAATACCACGCAAAAAACCCCATAAATTACAGTTCAGTGTACCTTAACAAATCAATGCAAATTGATTGTCCTTTTCTTACAGTTGACTGAGATGTTCTTGTGCTTCACTGTAAGAACAGCATTCTATTTTACTTTGTAAAGTTCTAACCTTAGTGAATCTTGTTGCTGATTTGGGCTGTTCATTATTACTTTATTTATCAACTTAGATTCTGATCTGGTCTACAATCCATCTAAATGATACTTGATTCTACCAGAAATATTGCAAAGATGGGCAAACCCACTGTATTTTACAATGCAATACAATATTTTTATCAGTTTTATATAAACAATAAAATTAGCTAAATGGAAGGGCCTGAATTAGGGCAAGGACACTGGTATGTTAGTTAATATTCAATCACATGCAAAGATTTGATTTCTGCTTCAAAATGCTTATAATCAAAGGCAGTACCCCTGCAGCTAGTAACAATCATATTCCCAAAAACTTATATTGCCCATAAATTCCCTATGTCTCCTTGCAGCTTTTGTATCTAACACTGATGTGTTGACTAGGCTGCTTCTACAAAGGTGAAAATTTGCGTAAGTAAAACTGAATGGGAATGCGCTGCGAAAAATGAACCAAGTGTACATGAGAATCTGGTGCTGCTTAAGGTCATTATTAAAAGGTCACAGCTGTAAGAAGATTTCCTCAGAAAGAACAAAGGAAAAGAATTAAACAAAAGATTCTTCTCAACCCCCACATAACTGCTGTCTGACCCTGGGGATGGGGGGAAAGAAAAGGAATCATGTGAAATGGAGAGTTAATAGCAATGATTTAGACTCTTTGAGAAGCAAACAACTAATAAGGAAAGCTAAAATTATCCACAAAAAACCTATGCCATGAAGATTAAAGACAGTAAAGAATTACATAACTGTTTAGTGTACTCGGGCCTTGAGAGCACGAGCAGACTTTAATCGCCCCAACTAGTGTTCCTGGGGGCTTCCACCCTCATCCTTCTCATGGGCCACGGGCTCTATTTCAGCTCATGATGTAAGTGTGCTGTCTCTTGGGAAGACCTTGGTGCTATACTCTAGGTAGTTCATCTGCATGATGGACTCCTCATACGTACACTGCAGCCCCATCTCCTTTCCAACCTAAAAGCACCCTGGAAAGCCCCGGATTCATCCCTTGTTGTGAATCTGCTGGGAATCCTGTTGGCAGTGGCCAGTTCTGCATGCCGTGTCTGAAGCAGGTGGGTTGATCTGTGAAGGCATCACCCATGCTGGTGTCACCCTCATCTGCTGGCCCCTGCTCCTACCAGATATTGAGATTGTCAAGGACACAAAACAACAACTAGTGCTGAAGTAGTAACTGAAAGTAAATACAATGTAAGTGGATCTTATCTCAAATCTTTCAGCACCAAGAAGCACAAAAAAGACCTCTAAACCTCTTGCTACCCACTGCTCTCTGACCGTTGCTGCTGGGTTGCTTTGCTTATTTTGGAAATGTACTAGCGCAGTAAGGATTGCTGATAAATCAAAAAGATGCTTTAAAGAATGAAGGTGAAGAGACTGCAACTGAAAGGGAAATTTCAGAGTATATGTTTATTGGAAGTTAAGTATTTTGCCCACACGATACTTGGAGTGCTGCCTGATCTCCCAGTATTAATAGTCTTGTGCACAGAACATTCCTTGCTGTCTTCAAAAAATAAACAAATACCTTCTCATTTCAAGGTCAGTGGAAAACAGGGATGATGGGGCACTGTTTTGATGAACATGCAAATATATGGAGTTTTAAATGAATAGCTAATTGATGTCATCTTATATATCTGACAGCTTGATACTTCTCAAAAAACTCTCATCATTTGTGGTAAAGGAACAGAATGACACATCAAAATTAACCATGCAGAGCTACGACTTATCATCAGAAGTCTGTTCAACACACAACACAGCCATTACATCTAAATGTGCTGCCAAATGTCAAAGAAGGAAAGTAAGAAAGTAATTTTTACACATGGTTAATCTAAATCTCTAAATTGAAAGTTGCTATGAAAATTACTCTGAGAATATGTAATTGAAAACATTTTTAATTTCAAGCCTTAAAAAAAACCAAGCCACAGCTGCAACAAAGTATGGTAATATTAATGAAAGCGTATCTGGCACTCATTCAAATCTCTGCCTTCCACAGTGCTGCAAAAGGAAAAATTGCTCCCCAATGGATATTCACCATTTTCACAGAAGTAAAATTACTCTTCTCTGTAAAAATGGGCTTTCATCGTTTGCATTAAATGTAATTAAATAATGTAATTAAATTGTTGCAGTAACTAGTGTATCTCTGCATGCTACTTGGCTCCAGGAATGCTCAGTATGTATTTTCAATCTAGACTGAAAAGAACTCATAGCAGAATTTGGCAGTGTCATATCGGGCTAAAATGTTTGTTCAGGTTTTCAACAAACTTCATAAAATATATGGTGTAGAGATACAGGAAAACAAACCAGCAGATGTGACTGAAAGGCATTACAGAATGGCAAGTAAAATTTAATAAAAAAATTAAACAGGTTTAAATATGTTCTTATGAAGGACACTGAATTGAAAATAAGAATACAAAAAAGAGAGAGCAATTTGTAAGTGAACACTCCTACACAGAAGAATTAAATTTATTCTAGTGAATAAATGACTTTGTTGTCTTTTATATACAATGTAAACTTCATAGCAATAGAAAATTTGTTATTGGTTCTTATTTCGCTATTTATAATGATGAAATAGTGACGAAGCTGTATTTGGCACTGCAAGAGAAAGATGCATTATTTGTAATAGTTGTAATAATTGGAGCCAAACATCATGGAAGTTAATGGAAGGATACCTGCTGCTTGAAACAGCAGGAAGATACTTTAGGGTCTAACCTACAAGTGTGGTCCCAAAAGTATATTAATACTTGCATTTCAGGGCAGGGGAGAGATGGGGAGAGACACTATATTCATCATTTTACATGAACACTTTCCATTTGGACCAGAGTGCCAAAGATTCATTTTATCTTGAGTTGGCCTATTCAACTTAATTCATGTCAGGTCCTGCAGACAACTCAAATATTTCTACTGTTATTAATTAGTCATTATGCCAAAAAGCAAATGGTTTTAAAATATATATTACATGCAAGTCATTTACAAGCTACAGGATTGGAAAACTTTTACCTGTAGGTGAAATATGGGTAGGAACTGACAAGAAGTGATCTTTATGGAGACTGATGCATGATGAAATCTGCAGAGCCACTTCCCCAGTGAAAGGGCACCCATCTCCTTCAAAGTCTCACAGCACGCAGAGGAATTGCTACTAATACTTGTCAGGGAAAAGAGACACAATTTCATCCTATCAAAGTGTCACCTCTCTGTTTTGAAAGTATCTAAGAAGAATGATCCCAGCAATATTCCTCCTTACCCTGTGAAGAAACCCTTTCAGCAGAGTCATTTTGTTACTTATTAAACCAACAAAAAACAAAAACTCAAGAGAGCCCTGTACCTGCTCAGTTTCATACCAAATTAAACCGGTCCCAGCATCCTCAATTCTAAGAAACACAGATGCAGGAAAGTCACATTTGTATTATCCCTTTCGTGAGCGGCCCCAGCTGTACTCAGTCACAGCCCCTCCATCCTACTGCATCTTAGATTTATTTACACTTCCCTTTAGCTCCAAGCTAGATGAAGCAAAATACATGTGCAGCCAGAGGACTAGCAGCAATCACCCTGTAACTCCTTGCAGAGGATCAAAACCAGTTGAGGCCTTTGTTATATGGAAAAACTTACGATCAGCTTAACTAGGGAAATATGCTGTTCCACTGTATCTACCTACATATAGCTCATCAGGCCAGTGTTGTATTCCAGAACAGAACTGACTGACCTTTTACTCCACACACGGATTATTATTCTGGAATCAAATGATTTTTTTTATTCCAGAGTAGAGTTGCCCATCAGGGAACTATCGCAGCGTAGATAACTGCATCAGAATAAGTTATGGCAGTGTATGAAAGAAAATTTCCCAGCACGGAAAGCCTAACATCTCAGAACTGCTGCTATCTCTGACCTACTTTGCTCAAAGTACCATAGAGATACCTCCACAAAGGCATCCAATTATTTGTTGAGATCAACAAGTACTTTTGTGCTACACAGAATCAGTACAAGCTAAAAAAAGAGAGTACAGGAGGATGATAGGTGGAAAGAAGTGATCTTTTTGTAGCATTTGCAGTACAGGAATTGATTTCACAAACATGCTCATCCGAGCAATGTAGTTCATTCAGTAGACCATCAGCTCCCATCAAAGAGTCATTCTTAACTTAAAATCAGCATGCCCATAACAGAAACAAATGAACGGAAAAGAGCAGAATAGTTCTTTAGAAACAGCCCAGCTGTCTCATGCATCCGACACTGCCACATACAAATGTTTTCATTGAAAGGGAAAAAAATGCCTACCCTGAAGCTGAATACCACAGTTAAAAATGGTCATCAAAACCTAAATACATACCACGCAGTGTAGCTTAAGACACAAAGCACATTCACAGAAAGGACCACACCATAAAAGGACACATCTGAAGTTCCTGTAATATTTTCAAAAGCAATGCTCCTAATGCTTTACTAGGTAATTAAATTCTCCTAAATTGGCATTTGCTAACTGCACAGTTTATTACAAGGACAGCTGTTCCCAGGGATTAACAAACTCCATGCTGAACACGAGAAATATTGCTATATTTTTTCGCTCCTCTGAAACCTTATGAAATATTGAAAGGGTCTGAGAGGCAAATTTGGAACAAACTTATTTAAGTCGAATAAATTAGTAAGTATTCTAGTAAAGGGTCTGGTGTAATTTTACAGGAAGAGTCACTTTCACCTTAAGAGCACAGTTAATCTTACTTAAGTCAGAAAGTCCATTCTAGTGCAAACTGTTCAAAATTTATCTCGGTGAAGATATGAAATGTACTACCATTTATGGGGTGATAATGTTTGTTTCTCTGATCTGTGAAAACTAAAACCTTGTTCAGTTGATATTACAGAAGGTTTAGTATACAATGGCACCTCTGTACCGTAAGGTACTATTTCTTAGAACAGTTCTGTACCTTTGATAAGATATTGAAAGAGGAAAGAGAACATTTCTCAGTTTTCTGATTGAAAAGAAAAATGTAAGGAAAACAAACTAAACTTCTGTGCAAAATAAAAGTCTTAAGTCAAACTGGAATGAAAATAAATTTCTTCTTAAAAATTTTCTTCCTAGACCCTGAGAAAAAGACAATAAAGAGTAAGAGATATTACTGATGCTTTTAATACATAATTAAAATAATAACATAATTAAAACAATACTAAGAGAAAAATTAATTCTCACTTAAGGTAGCCTATTATGTACAGATATGAGATAAAAAAGCCCATTTTAATGAAACCTTAACATGTATCAACACAATTTTCCAGTTTCTAACAAGAAATTCTGTAGCTGCAACCACAACAAAAAATTCCACCAATTTGCAAACCAGGGGTAGAGACTCTGGAACTGCACTTCTCACAGCATGATTACTTAGTCCAGTAAATACTGCCATCTCATTTTTAAATGATGTGATAAACAACTGAAAATGAAATGACAGGGTAGATGAAAAGTAACCATGTGCAGTACAGAGATCTGAACTGAATAATGGATTCAGTTTTTGTTCGTTTGTTTTAAGAGTAGGATTCTGGCTGGTTTGGATTTATTTCTACCAGAGGTAGATTCACAAAGCCATCTCAGGTTTTGGATTTTAGACATTAAACCTTAATTATTCTGGCACCTAGTAGCATTCCCAACCTGAGAACAGGCAACTGCATTACCAGTACAAGCAGATTTCGGCTCTGAAATATTCCCTGAGTATTAACATACCCATTAATACTGAGGGAAGGAAGCCTTTTTTACTGAGGTTTAGGAATCCCTTATGAATCAAATTCAATTTAACAATCTGCAAAACAAGAAAATTTGAAAATTACTGTTCTCTATAACCCCTGGAGGTGTTAGCAACCTGGAACAATATTTACAAGAGACACAATATTGAAGAAGGATTACCCAAGCTTCCCTCAAGGGAATCCTGAGGAAAAGTATCCACCTATCCTCACTAGGGAGCCAACAAGCAAGGGCCATATGAGAACAGAACTAAGTAACAACTGTTTTCCATAGGATTTATTCCTGATGATTAAATTCTTTGAAGTCAAATAATACAGAAATAACATTATATTTTTTTTCCCTATGTCTGTGATACCTGAATTATCTCTACCCTTTCTGGATTCTGTAATCTTCAATAAAAAAGCATAGACCACATGTACAAGCTTGAAATGTTCTTCTCTACCTACTTACCAATTTTAATGATCCTTGCAGAAACACAGTACCTTTGAAATTATTATATTCAGACTAAGCTGAAATTAGTTAACATGTTTCCAATTTATCATTAACACTGTCAGGCTTAAGCAAAATTACGTACAGAAGAATAGGTAGAATGGAAGAGCATAAGCATTACTTCAAGGCTGAAGATACATATATATATATATATATATATATATATACATACATATATATATACATACATATATATGGTAGAAGGGACAAGCCACTCTCTTCCCACAGCACTAAAATGGCAGGTAGTTACCTTACTCCCTCCTGCTAGGCTAGCATTGCAAGTTCTGATGTTTTTATCTCAAAAGATGAGTGAAGGATATCAATTATTTATTAAAAAAATCCAAAACAACCACTTTGTTCCCATTAGCATACATGTAACATAGAAATATCATACTATGACTTGCAGTAAATACACATGCAATAGATCATATTTGTATACCATGATATATGGTGCTGCTGTTGCTGTTAAGATATGATTCAACCAATGGTGCTTGTTCTTCTGAATGTTTCATTCTGCGTGTCCTTGTGCGACTGTCCACATTGGACTGAACCATTAATGGCTCCTGGCGCTTTTTTTTCTGCTTCTGTTCTAGCAATGCTCGCTGAGGAAAATACAAACAGAAGCATCTGTTACTGGACTCCAAATGGTAGCAACCTATGATGAAAAACAATGGACACCTTTACACCTTCTCCAGTGGCAGCAGTTGGCAAGTGAGATATTGGGATACTGGATTATAGGAAATCTCTCCAAAAAAGCCACAGCCAACCCACTGCTAAAACACCTGCTGAAAACAGCAAATAATTAAAATAGATCTTTCTGAGCAGTCTACCAGCTGTCACAGCCTCTTGGAAATAACCCTTCGGAAAACAATAGGATGAGAGCACTGGCTGTGAAGCAATGGGAGGGAAAGCAAGGACATGAGACAGAGACACCAATTTAAATTTCTGTAAATTAAAAGCAGGAAATCTGCAAACTAGAATCAAGTGATAATGCTGGACATGAGCCTAATTTAACACTATGCAAGTCAAACTGTAATTACACACATTAATTTCTCAGCTAGACCAGCTGAAAACCAAAACCTTCAGCACCTAATGGCATTTCTCTTATAAGCCCTCTTCCACAACCTCAGAGAATTGTTGATTTTACTTATCCATGATCTTCCCATTTCCCTGCTCCTGTATGGTGATTTTTTTTTTTCTTTTCTTTTCTAGAAAGGAGATACACAAATCTCCTTTTAGGGAAGAATAAGAATGGAGAAAGGAATGTTTCAGCTCCATAAGTTGTGTGGAACACCTCAACATGACTTCAAAATGATCAGAATCTAGTACAAGATTATGGCATTAAGAGACAGCATTTGAATTTGAAAATGAGATGCTGGTAGACATGCAAGCTGATAAAACAATGAGAAAGGAAATGCACAGAAAAACATAAAATTAAACTCACAAGGTTTAACTGAAAACATGACAAAGGACCACAGAAGAATCAAAGGAAAAGTGCAAACATCAAATTAAAACTTGATAGTAAAATTTCCTGAGATTTTGTGGGAGAAGTTCTGAAGAGATTCTAAATCATTTTCTTGTACAAGTCATGTAGGAATACAGTAGCAAAATAGGCAACATAGCAGATAGTGCCACTAGGGCACAGCCACATGGGCTAAATCCATGGAATTAAAAGATGTAAAACCTTTGTCGTAAACCTCTGTGGACTGGCATGTTTGCCACAACCTCTTCTCCTTTCTGGTCCATTAAAGGGGTAACAAATACATTGTAAGTCAGCTTAAAACAAGTCCAAGGCAGTGGAGATGAGAATCACTCAAACCACAGTCATTAAGAAAAACTTCAATGGAAGTTAGAAGTCTAAATAAGCTGTAACCTCCACAGACCTTTCTTCTTCATTCCCTAATGAGAGGATGCAATTTTCTATCAATTACCAGATACATGCGTTAGTGATTTCATTACTTCAAGATCTAGATTTTAGAGAGCAAGAAGGCCCGCCTCCCAAAATCTTACCTGCCTGTCAAGCTTCTGCTGACGCAGGCTGCTCCCCTCATCATCCAGAACACTGCAAAGACAAAGAGTACGTAATTGGAACAAATTTATCATTCAAAATAACACCTAACAGCAATCACTGGAGCAAACTCTTGAAGGAGTTATCCATATAAAACTCCCACTATGTTTCAGGGAAGTTTGCCTGCCCTAACCTGCAAACATTGGCTGAAGAGAATTTAAATGCAGTCCAGGGAAAACTGGAAAACTCTGGCTTATATAAACTTCAACAGAAATATGTATTCAGATAGTTCACAAAGAAATACAAAATTCACAGATTGCTTTCTTCTCCACTGTCTTCTAATGCAAAATGTTGAGGTACACAGCAATGGGGTTTGACAGAAAATTTGCAGGTAAAGCATATAAGAAGTGAGGAGTATAAAAGAGCTGTTTAGCAACACCGCAGTATTTAAAATTACATTAAGAAAATTAACTGTCTAATCTTTCATACACTGAAAACTAGAATTTATCCCTGAATATCTGAAAAGTCACACTTACTGACATGCACTTCAACTTTAGAGACTGGCAAGACAAACAGTATGGTGTACTGCCATATAATCTTTATTTATTGTTGGTAGTTGGGAGATTAGCTCTGGCACATTAAATTATTTTTATTAATTAGATGTTAAAAACCAATGGCACTGAAGTCAGAAAATTATTTTTCTGAAACATTTTGTCAGACTACTGACCACACTTTATTCTTCTGGAGAACAAAGGTCTCAAGTGTAAGAACATTATGGTTAAATATTGCACATAGATAATTAAATCCTTTAAACTGTAGTATGTCATCTACAAAGAAGACGGTGCTATAAAGCAAAAAAATAGCCTCTTACATGTAGAATTAATTTTCTCTTACAACACATTTTTATAAATGATTAGCCTCCTTTTTGTTTTATAAACACTTCTAACAACTGAAAGGATAAAGAAAGGAAAAACGAACAAACGAACCTGGATTCTGACCTACATACAACCAAACTGTACTGCAAAGAAAAATATTACTTCCCATGTATCAATATATACACTTTAGGAGACAGTAACATTGTAGACTTGGAACAGCTAATAAAGGCACGCAGAATGCCACCTTTCCAATGGTTTCCATTATCTAAGACTATAATAAAGCATTAGCTTTTCACAATTTACACTCAAGTTCTATGTTACAAAAGGCTGATGTTCCACAGAATTAAGCTGTGCTGTACAAGTAGCTTCAGTATGAAATTACACAGTCTCTTGCAGAGACAAGGCATTACTCATAGTCCACAAAAAAAGAAAAAAAAAAAAGAAAACCCACAACATTACAGGAAAACGTTACTCACAAAAAAAACCATTACTCACAAAAATGTTCTTTACATCAAGCATTCTTAATTTGATGAATTACAGAAGAAAGTTATAAAAATAAGATGCACATGTCTCCATGCTATACAATGTCAGCAGCTTTTTTCAATAGTTCTTCACTACAACTGCATTATATATTAGCTGCACTGCTAGAAAATAAAACTACCCTAATGGACTGGCCAAACAATAGTGTAAAAGATGCCTAAATATAAAGTTTCAGACTTAACAGCCTGAGAAAATCCTCCTCATTTAAGACAATGCTTGGAAAAAAAGCCAAAACAAATGTAATTATGCTAATACAGACCATAAGAACAGCAGAGGCAGCAATGCATATACCATCCTACCATCCATATCCTGGCATAACACACTGCACAGTACATGGGAGCAGGAAAATGATCACTGAGTATCACTGAAAAGCCTGCAGTTCTATCCTTTCTTGATTCCTAAATAATGCTTATGCAAGTGCAGATAAAAAGAGGATCCAATTTAGCCCATTTATTCCTCTGCTATAATAGCAGAATGCTCCAGCTTGAGACTATGTACTTTGTTAATATTTTCTACAGGATTAGTGGACCTTGGAGTTGCTGATTAACAACCAATATTTCACATTCCCAGATTTTCAGTCTCCCTGAGACTGGGTGACTCCCAACACTGCCTATTAAGGGACATCAGGTTGCCAATAAATACATACATACATATATAAAATAAGCTCTGTTGCTGTAGCAATCCCATCAGACCTTCACTCTTGCTGCTTTCAAAAACATCTGTAGTGGACTCCGAGATGTGTGTAACCATGACTAACCCTTTTTCTCACACTTCAGAGAATCCTTGCAGAAAGATTTAGCAGTTGATCTTACCACAGCATCTGTCACTCCATGCACTCTGATATGATCCAGGGGCCAAGAGCTGAAATCCAGAAAACCTACCCCCTTCTTTCTTTGGAAAACGCAAAAGTTGAGGAGTGGGACAGCCTTTGCCCTTCATTTTCTTTGAAAAGAACAGAAATCAATTGCTTTCTCATCTGGAAGAGTTGTGGTCATGGTGAGGACACAGCCTATTCTGCCCAGTTTCAGAAGCACCCATGTTTTTGTTGCTCAGTGGTCCAAATAACTGGGATAGTCAGAGACTAAAGGCCCAGCACAGTGGGAAAACCATGGCTTTAATATGGCAAGACCACTACAGAAAATAATCTCATAAGAGAACTGTTAGAACAGTTCTCCCCATGTTTGATACGATGCTAGAAAATCCCAGCAGCAGCATGGAACTCAGTCAGTCTTAATAGAGAAATGTAACTTTAAAATTCATGAAAACTGAATTACTGAAGAGGATGCATACATATTAGCAATCTGCTGAGCATGCTGAAGTATCCTGAAGATCCAGTAAGGTTCATTTTTACTCCTATTTGATCAAGTATCATGTATACACCTGGCACATTGGCTATGACTTTGACCCATTTAAAACAAAAGGCAATCTTACACTATATATAATATTGTAAACAGCACCTTCAGCTCTGCAGTAATAGTCTAATCAAATTCAGTTAACAAATCACAGCCTGTATATATTTATTTGCAAAAAATTATCCAGGGAAGACCCTATCCATATATACACAACTCCAGCAACCATTAGAGCTCCATTAGAGCTTACTGGATGCTGGGGTTAAGAAGTCAAGCGTATAGCTATATATTGAAAAGATTCATATTAGCAGCCTGGACCAAGACATACAGAGACTTAAGTATTAAATTCGAATAGTATTCTTTCCAAAAGTTAAACATGGCATTTGATTCACATATTCCCACCTCCTATTTTGCAAAGAAACAACCATCTTTTTGTCAAAATATTGCTTTTAATACCATCTTTTTAAGACATAAAATTGTATTTTAGAGACAGTTTCTACGTTAAATTCAATTTACACAAAAATAACCAGGCTTTCTATACTGCTGCATGTGATAATGAAGACAAAAATATAAGCAAGAACTTTAGTATCCTAAGCTTTTCATTATCTGTATTCCTTAAAAATCATTTAGAGAAAAACCCAAGACCAATCAAGTTTTAAGGATAAAGTTTCATGATTACATGAAGCTTCACAATTTACTTCTGAGATGAAGGCAGAAGAGTATGTAATTCAACATCTTGCTACATTTTACTGTAATTCCGCATGGACTGATTTCAATTTAAGTAAAATGCGAAAAGCCTTAATTCCAAGAACAGATTTCACAGTAAGTACTTCACTCTGAACATGCAAACTGCTTGCATTTCAGTGAGCTACTGCAAGAAAAAAGAATTAAGAAGAAATGTTTCCAATTAGAGTGTGCAAATTGCATGTAGACACTCATTTACTTTTTCTTAAAGAAAAACTCTGACTCAGTAAAGCAGCTCTATTGTTTCTGCCTGACAAATGAGCAGATGTTTTTGTTCCTTCCTGAGACTGCTCCATAAAGAAACATTTTCCATGACAATAACTGTTTTATCAGGACAAAGGTCCAAAATTTTATCTATCACATCTCTGCAGCCCAGCACTAATTGCAGTGAGAAGTGTTCCTGGTCAAACAAGCAAATATTCATAATACTCAACTTTCATACACTGTTTAAAAGCATCATCCTTGCATTTTCTCTTTCTGACACTTCACAATAATACATTACTAACAGCAGCACCCATAGATTCTATGTGAAATCAGGGACCTTTGCACAAGCAAAATGAACATACATCGTCAGGGAAAATTCCTGAAAGAAACAGTTCACATTATAAAAGGATAAGGAGATAGAGAAGAAAATATTACTCTCATTTGCAGCACTAAACCGGAAGCAATGGAAAATTAGAGCAGATATTTTCATCAACCAGATAGAAAAGGATCACTCAGATCTTTTCCATGCACTCTTGCTGTGAAGAAAGCTGGTATGCTGCTGTCTTGTGGGATCTCTTAGAGCATGGCTGCCTCAAAAGGACAGGAATGGGTGCAATGTGCAATTTGAACATCACAAATTCTCTAAAAACATATGAAACAAAATTCCTGCAAAGAGATAGCACCTGGCTTATTGAATACCATCTGTCATATTCACCTAATTACACTTCTCTGTAATCTCTATACTTCCATGAAGATTCCATAGTTCCATAAAACCCAACTGCTCTGGATAACATTACTGTTAAGCTTTTAGGAACAAGCTTTCTAGCAGCACTGATGAAATGCTACTGTTAAAGCCCATTAACAGTCAGGGACCTGCAGGCTGAAGTCATGCTCCAGAGGGAATAGCACACAGTTCTTCAAAGTGAAATTCACTGAATTCCTAACCAGTAAAGCCAGTAACATCTATAAAGTACCAATACCTCCAAAGGCCTACATCTGCAAGTCACCACAGAAAATAAGTTCTGCTCCTCCACTTACACTGCATGTTGAGTTCACCAGAAGCCACTTGGAAGAACATTATTATATCAGACACACACCTTAATCAAAGACTTAAATAAAACAAATCACTCTGAAAGACTGCTAGGGAGCCTATCAACAAGGTTTTCTGACCCAAAGCAGTTGCACCAGCATCTGATTTAGAGTAAAAGCTGCAGCTATTATTAGTAACTTCACTCCTAGGTCATCTAAGCAAGCAAAAGCCTGGCCATCTTCTTCACTGAGAAGGAGCACAAGGACATTCAACTGTAGTTAGCTCTTCTATTGCCAACAGCAGCAAGAGCAGAAGCATATTCATATATGGCAGAGATTATTACCTATCTAATACACCTAACAGTTACCACTGAACTGAGCAGTGAAGTACTGACACCAGAAACTGCTGCAGAAATGAAGGTTGTGTTTCTTTATATAAAGCTTCAGAGGAATAAAACTGTTTCTCTATGAATCTCAGTAAATAACAGTATGTCTGTTCAGAAGTGCTTCCCCTGGCTGTTCATATGTTCTGAAGACCCTTAAAAAGATTAAGAGAGATAAAACAAAAGGACAGGGAGAAAAGGCAGGAATATGAACACTGATATTTATATCAAAATTATCAGTACCAAGTCAGTGACAAAACTGAAGATGATGCAGAGGATCCAACACTGTGCCAGTGATCCAAATGGCTCTAAAAGTAATGCTTGCAGGGCAGATGGCTGAAAGCAGAAACTGAATTTGTAGTTGCACAAATAATTACAGAGACAAATGCTTTATTTTCTTTTCAAATCCTGGCTAGAAAACTACCTTAAAAATCAGTAAACGATTGAGTCCTTCCTGAATTACTGGTCCTATTTGCTTCAGTAAGGTTTATCTAAATGTCCAGTGTACATTAAGATCTATGATACTCGTTATGTCTGTCCAACAGTTCTGGTTTGGGGATTTAAAAAGAACAACAGAAAACTTTTTAGCACTCCAGTAAGTCAATGCAGAACATTATTTGTTAATGTTTTTCTCTCCCATTCTCCTCAGTCACATTTGCACCTGGGCAAGAGACACAAATTTTATCAGTGACCTGGAGAAGACAACTGAGTGCACGCTTATTACCTTTGCAGAGATGACAGGCTGGGGAGCAAGTTGTTATCCCTGCTGCAAGGCTGCCATCCATCAGGACCCTGCCAGACTGGAAGAATGGGTCATCAGGAGCCTTATGAAACTCAACAAGGACAAATGTAAAGCTCTGCACCTGGGAAGGAAGGCTCCACAACAAATCAGGCTGGGGACCACCCAGCCAATTAAGACCTGGGTCTGGATGGACAGTGAGCTGGGTGTGAGCCAGCAGTGTGCCCCAGCAGCAAAGGTGGCCAGCAGCACCCTGGACTGTTCTGACAGGAGCATGGCCATTACATCAAGTGAAGTGATTAACATCCTTCCTTTTCTCCACACTTAAGAGACCCAGTGTAGAAAACTGCATCCAGTATTGAGCACCCTGGTACACAAATAGGAAATAAACAAAGGAGTTACAGATGTGTGCATGGCTGCAAGGCATGATCTTATTAGCATCACAGAGACCTGAGGAGCTGACTCCTCTTATGACTAGAGTGCTGGAATGGAAGGACACAGCTCCTCAGGAAAGACAGGCAAGGCAGATGAGATCAGCTGGAGTCAATTACTAGCTGGAGCGCATGGAGCTCTGCCTGGGGATGTATGAGGAACCAACTGAAAGCTTATGTGTCATGATTAAAGGGAGGGCAGCGATAGGGGTCATTCCAGTGGGGGTCTGCTACAGGCTACCCAACCAGGAAGACCAAGTGGATGAGGCCCTCTATAGATGTATAGGAGCAGCATCACATTCACAAGCCCTGGTTCTCATGGGAACTTCAAGCACCCCAGTATCTGTTGGAGAAACAACACATCAGGGCACAAGCAATCCAGGAGGCTCAGGAATGCACTGATGGTAACTTTTTTCTCCAGCTGATAGAGGAACCAATGAGAAGAGGTGCTCTGCTGGACAAGGAGCTCCTGGGCAAATTCTAACACAAAAAGGAAGCCTACAGAAGAATACTGTGAAATTGCCCAAGCAGCCAGAGATCACATTAGAAAAGCTAAAACCCTGACAGAATTCAATCTGGCCAGATGCTTCCAGGGCAACAAAAAAAGCTTCTGTAAGTACCTCAGTGATAAAAGGGAGGCTAGGGAAAATGTAGGCCCTCTTCAGAAGGGAACAAGAGATCAAGCACCAGGCACTGACAGAGCAAACAGCCCTACAGACTCTGTGCCAAAGGAAACAGGAGCTCTGCAGATACTGTAGATAATGTTTCGTATTAATGAGATCCAGTTTTGAGTTCAATCATAAAACTGCCACTCGCCTTCCAAGAACAAAATTGAAGTCACTGGGAAAAAGAAACTACAGTTTAGAATCTGAAATGTCTAGGCTGACAGCTTTAGTGAGGATGGTAAGAAGCCAGGAAGAGATCTAGTGAGAGGAAAAAAAGCAAAACTATTCCCTTAAGCACATTACGCATTTTAAATAACCTGAATTACAGGGCTGCCACTATTGCCCTGGAAAGATCAGTTGAACTAATATTTGTACAGATTCATTCTCTGCAATTACACAGAGCTGAATAAGATAACACAGCAGTAAATTGCAGATAATGAAAATAACACCTAAGGGAAGAGTGGATGGCTGGGCCATTTCTTGCCCTCTCTCAACACACACAAACTCTGAACACAATGTTAGAAAGAAAATCTATGTCCCAAAAGAGAGAGGTGAATTTAATAAACATGAATGATGGAGCACAAACACACAATAGCCTTTGGATATTTACAAGCTATGCTAAAATTGTGTTTAAAGTAGATTGATGAGAAGTGCCTGAACAGGAGCAAACTGGAAAGGAAAAAAAAACCAAAACCAACAAGCTGACCTGGAGACACACTACCTGCAATGCAGATGGATCCAGATGACAAATGACGTGACTTTCAGGAAGTGTGCTTATTGAAAACACATTGCTGACAGCCACAGGAAAGATCCAGCCCTAGCAGTCAATCTGATTTCTCTTTCAGTATCAAAATTCATCTGATCTCAATCATAAAAACCATAAAATATATGCACAAATGAAATTAACCCACTAATGTACAAATCAGCCGACCACAACAAACAGTAAATCAAATAGGCAGAAAGTAAGGAAAAGTATTGTCTGGATAAGAAAACTGTGCTTACACATACAGTGCACAACAAGAGTTCTGTCCCTGGACATCAGAGGACCATGACAACTGTCCCAGTCCACAATAGCTGCACTGGTAAAAGGCATCACCTAGAACAGACCTCTGTGATTCTGATCTGCAACCAAGAGAAAACCCGCATAAGATAACTGCTAGCTGCTTTTCTCTTACACCTAGCCTGTGAAACATGGTTTTGTCCAGTTGGCAGCATATGGGACCTATTTTACATCAAACATTATAACCTCCCAAGACACCCATAAAATGAGATTAACAAACAAGTCTTAACTTCTCTTGGAAAGAAATTTGTGATGCAAGAATGAAGCATTACAGGCACAGCAACTAAGTTAACACAATGCTGGCCTCCAAAATAATAGTCTAATTGTGAAGTGTTTAACAAACAAAACACTGCTCCCAACAATAGGGTCAATGTCACAGGTGTTCCGAGAGGCTTCTCCTTGAAGCAGGCACGCAAACACAGGCACAAATATGTAGATCAAATACCCTGCTGCTGAAAGAGATAATATCTGAGGTAATACACTAATGCAGCAACTTATTAAGAGGTGCCACTGCTACCTATGTTTTTAGGACAGGATAGGAAAACAACACAGTTGTATTTATCGGATCTTTAAAGAAACAATAAAATTAAGCTATCAATTTATTGAAATTGTGAAGGTGAAAGAAACTACCTAGTCTCTCTTGACTGACTTAACAATGAAAAATGAAGAAAAATACAGCAAGAATTACAACTGTGATAGGAAATGCTAGTGTAGTGAAACAGTCAAGCTTCTTTTTCCCTTTTACAGGTGGCTTTACAGTTTCTATGGAATACAGTTTCTAAGGGAAGACATGTCATTTCATGATAAATACTAACCCTGAAACAAAATATTTTGTCACTTTTCCCCCCACACATACTATTTTTATAATTCAATCTAGTACTCTTTTGGTGGAACTGAAGAAAAGAGATTTTTCATTTTGGTTTGAGTTACCTTCCATACAGGCAGCAAATTCTGACAATCCTGGACAATCCTGGAAAATGAGTTTGTCAGACGCTGGTACCTGAGTACATGATACGAATTTCCAAGACTCGTAAGATGTTGATGGCTGTCAAAAGCAACAAACACCATTTGGCCTAGATTTTGTACCCAGTAATGAAAACTAAATCATTACTTCTAACAGCACGCTATGCAGATGAGGTATTCCATGCAGTCTGATCTGCATACTCGGGCCCTGATCCCAAGCTATATTAATTCAAACTCATTAAAATATTCTCACTAATTTCACATGGCATAAAAAGATGCATGTGCGTAAACCCTTTCAGACTGGGACTTTTAATGATAAACTTCTGGGACAGAGAATTATTTTCACAATGTGCATATACAGCGTCTGCACAAAAGAGACTCTTTTTCTGATGGAATCTTCCAGGTATTACTACAACCTTTGAAAAGCATAGTAATAATAAGTTTGGAATGGTGACTTCCCTCCTCCCACCCACCCCCCTTTTTTTAATGATATGGAAGCATCCACTCCTTTCTAAAACATGGTAGTGTCTGAAGTATTCAAAGATAATTTCATAAGAACTTACACATTTCATCTTTTCTAATTTATCAGTTCCCTCTGAAAAGATGATCTTGCAAGTAAGCAACCTGAAGAGCATTATTCTCCATTTCAGAACTAAGCTATACTCTCTGTCCTTTGCTTCTGTGTTCAGCCAAAGGTGGGTAAGTGAAATCTACTCGCAAGGCTTAGGAAGTGGCAGGAAAACTTTTCGACATGGTCAGAGGTTTTTTTGCAGCTGGGAAGCAAACAGCTATTGAAAAGCAGTGGCAGATAACCAACACTGGCTGTTCAGCCAGGAGAAGAGAAGGCTCTGGGGAGACCTCCCTGTGGCCTTTCAATACTTAAAGGGGGCTTATAAGAAAGACGGGGACAGACCTTTTAATACGGCCTGCAGCAACAGGACAAGGGGTAATGGTTTTAAATTGGAAGAAGGTCTATTCTGACTAGGTACAGGAAAAAATGTTTTACGGTCACGGTGGTGAGGCCCTGGCACAGGTTGCCCAGAGAGGTGGCAGATGCCCCATCCCTAGAAGTGTTCAAGGTCAGGCTGGACAGGTTCTGAGCAACCTGCTCCAGTTGAACACATCCCTGCTCACTGCAAGGCGGCTGGACTGGGTGACCTTTAGAAGTTCTTCCCAACCCAATCCCAACCCCAAACTATTCTGTTAATCTGTCATAAACCTTTCACCCTTCTCTGTAGCAAATAACTCCCTTTCAAAGATGTTGTTAAGTCCTGGTGCTGTGTTGGAAGAAAGCAGTGTCGGACAGGAGGCAACAAAATTCTAACTACTATCAGGCAGAGTGCAATAGCTCTAGCACAGGGTAAAATTATCTCTGTTATAAATTGTTCTCTATGGGTGGAGGAGAAAAGTATGCATTACTGTAAGGCACAGCAGCTTTCTTTTCCTTTTTTGATATGTGAAGAGACTTTCTCCGCACCTGTGTGTAATCCCCAGCCAAGAAAGCTGAACAACTATATGCAGATTTCATCCTGTGTCAGTTTCCAACTTTCTCTAGTAAAAATTGTAGAGAGAAAATAAACACGAGGAGGGAAAAACAAAATAAGGAGCAATGCTGCAAAGATTCTCATGTCACAGGACATATTGGGAAAGGGAACAAATACTATTTTTTGACACATTTTAGGGAAAATATCCAACTTGTCCCATTAAACCCATATTCCTGTATTCTGACCATACTTTATTTAACCCCAGATATGCTGGCACGCATTTTTGTGTTTCAAATGGAGAAAAAAAGTCTTTTTAATAGTAAAATGCATTAACTACATTTACAAATACTCGCAGTGTTACAAGTAACAGTCTCAGCACTGTTATGCAACGTACCTCTTTTTGTTGTATACTAAGATGTGTACCGTACATAAATTTTAATCATCTTTGATTTTCTTAAATCACCAATTTTATATACCTAGTTTAGCATATCAGCTTCAAGTATTTCAAATAATTAGTCAAAATTAAAACATCAAAAGTTTGTTATAAATATTTGTTAACTGTACCTCTTGTTGACTGTTCTGAGGCCTTTTTTGTTACATCTCGCAATCATGAGGCACCTTTGACCTATGGAAGCATACTAGAGGAAATGATATTAAGAAGTACAAACATGCCTGGGCTGTTCTTATCCCACACAACAGGAAGATTTCAGCTATTTAAGTCTCCTACTTCCACCATCAAAATTGCAAAACAATATATACACAAAACAATACCTGTTCACTCAGAAAACTACAACTGTTAACGCAAATCTACCGTGTGACCTTTTGACTCCATTTTTGATACTTCCTCACACAAAGATTTAGTTTGCAAGGTTGCAGCAGTCTTCCTTCATGTAAAAAAGATTCCAGCAACTGGAATTTTCTGTCCTGATATGAATCATGAACACACATGAAGCCACCTGGTGTGTAAAGTTTTGAGTTCAACTATAAAACTAATATGTTAAGCCAGGAAATCTTTAATCAAATATTCAAGCAAATAAAATTAATATGTTAAGCCAGGAAATCTTTAATCAAATATTCAAGCAAAATCTCATGGCAAATGAAGCACAGTTGAAGACAGCTTAGTTGACAGGGCAGCAGAAAAAAGTTGTGTATATCACAAATTGAAAATTACACAAAACTACAGAAAGTAAAGCATTTGAAATATTGGGAGGGGGTTACACCTTGGGATTTTCCCCAGTGCTTTTACAGATATACTGTATGTCCTCAATATTTCAGGAAGCAAGAGAACCAAATTATCCTGACAATGGGACCTTTAACTGATTAGAATTATCAATTTATTTTAGTCTGGTTCTCTCAGACTGCCCCCAGTGAACTTATCATTTAGTCTACTAATTACTCTGGATTGTTCTCTCAGCACTTTATAATCTATTGTGTGGGGCTACAAAGAGCTATGTGAAATGCCTTGTTGTAATGATACATAAATGGAAAAACACAAAAAAAGTATTTAATTATCAAGAAGTGTGATGACCTGATAAAAGTAATACATTATCTTCTATGCCTAGCTTGACCTCTCAACAGGTAGCTGGGTAAGACATTATTTCCTCATATTTAACTACATATACATAGGTATATGTATATATATAAAAAGCTTGGAGAGAATACCTGGAAAACTACTACCTTTTTTAGGACAGTTTGGAAAACTATCATCTTTAACTGGTAGGCCTAATGTTGGATTCTTTCAGCACTGGGCAGTTAATTGGCATAGCAATCCTTCCTTTCAAAACAAGATTTTGCTCTGCGACACCTATGGGACATGCAAGAATGTGTGCTGCCAGCAAGAAATCAGAATGGTGAGAAAGGCTGTGGCAGAGGAGTCAGAAAACACAGAGACTCACACTTTCAGAGAACAGGGATTTGATGCCTCTAAAAAGCTTTGGATTTCCATCTGAAAATCTTCACTGCAGTGCATAGCTTATAGTTGACACAGTCATCAAATTACTGGAAAATTAAGAGCTACTTATCGCAACCCAACTAATTCATATTTCTAGCTGCAACTATCTTTTCCAAATTACTGTTCTAGCCTTGAAAATATTCACATGAATAGCCTGTGTGGTACTGTCAGAGAGCCTGCATCGGTCCTCCATGCAAAGACATTTCAGACTATAGACCACCAATGTCACTGTACTTGAAGAAGACTTAAAATAGGGTCTGATATATGCACACCACCTAATTTTTAGGGCTCTGATCCTGAGCAGACTAATACAAATTGCTGGTCATAAATATTGCCTGCTCAAATGGCTAAGTATTTGCAAAATAAAAGCTTATAGCATGTGAATGAGTGAACACCAAAAGAAAAGGCTGATAACAAATGATTAATTTTTATCTTTGTTTTCCAAACTGTTTGTCAAATATTCACCAGTTCCATCAAACAATAACCAAAAATGGGGGAAAGATAAAAGATGCTTTTTCTAATTGTTTTTAAAAGTCCTAGGATGTGCACAAACATTTCACAAGCAAAAAGAATAATCTTTTCTTTAAAATAAAACATGTATAACATAATTAGATTTAAAAAGGTGTATTGAAGTTGGGGGGGCAGTTCTTAAATTGGCAAGCAGGTTTCATCTGTAACTGTAACAAAATATGCAAGGGCATGAGATCAAGAAAAGATTTCAGTATCTATCCAATCTGCTATTTTTTAAACTGTTCTTACCAAAGTTAACCATTGTTTTTGTCCTTCAGCATATGAAAACTGCTGACCAAATGCTACTATGTTTTAGAAACCAAAGAGCTACCACACAAAACCACAAGCATTCTTTGCCAGTCATGTGCTACAGATTTTCAGTATAATTTGACCTCTCAAAATAGATAAAGGATACAATACCAGCATGATATGGAAGAAAGTAATCAGTCTAATTCTCATTCAGGTTGTGCCATTAATCCCTGCACAGAGTGTACTGAAAATTTGAGCTCAAATGATTTATTTCTGAATATCGGTAGAAATTACAGTTCTCTAGAACCAGATTATAATTATACAGGATTGCAAATTGTACGGGTTTAGCTCCTCGAAACAAAATGGATAGCAAAATCTGCAATTCTAATGACTGTTTTCAAGCTAAATACAGATACTGAGCACACTGTAGTTCATTTACCAATTAAGACAAAAACAGTTTCCCTTGTCTTTTTCTTCTCTTTTCTCCAAGATTCAGGCATAGTATGAACCCACAGAAAGACAGAGATAAGTTTACTGGCCAGAAATAACAAAGCAAAAATCTACTCTTTACTTCCTGCATAGAGTAGACAAACTCTCTATTTTAAAACATAATTCAGACACAGAAAATTTGGTATCACTGGGTTTGGGTTTTTTCGGGTCTTTATTCCCTTGTGGTTTTTAAAGAAAAGATGAATGGTAGTCCTACATTGAATTTCAACCTGTGGATTCAACCTGAAGAGCTCAAACAAATCTTCAGTATTCAATTATATTGTGAGAAGTACTGCTTCCTATGTCCGTACAACTTGACAAAAATAACTTCAAGATAGAAAGAATAAACAGAATCTAGATTTTTGTAAATGTCACTTTCCATGTATTCCGAAAAAGTGCAAATGGTTTTCCACCCCAAGCGTTTGAATAACAAATTAAAACCATGTCTGTATAAAGCCACCTCCATTTCTAATTTGAAAATCAGTCCAGGTTTAGAGAGATATCACTGATGAAAGCCACAGGATTTGTAGCAGATTTATTTAAGCATGACAAATAGAGGTAATCCTGAGGTAACTCAAGATGCACCGGTCTTGGATTTTGTGCTTTCTATTTTTCAACAAAGAAAACAACCATAAACTAATTTGCTCCAGTGTGTCATTTAAAAAGTCTACAGATAAACTACTGCTGGTTTTGTGTCACTAAAAAGATCAAAGATGAAGTAGATCAGATTAGCTACTAAAGAAAGATCATGTTGACAAACAGTACAGAAAAGTTTTATCAGCATTTTTTGTGGATAAAAAAAGCACGGGAAAACATACAAATCTATTTACCAGGAAGGCTGTACTAAGCTTGTGTTTAGCTTCTTGTGAAGAATGGAAAAATGAGATTATGCTGGTTTTGACTGGGATAAGAGTTAATTTTCTTCATAGTAGGTGGCATGGGCTACGTTTTTGTTAAGTGTTGAGCAGTGCTATCACAGAGTCAAGGCATTTTCTGCCTCTAACCCCACCCTACCAGTGAGCAGATCGAGGTGCTAAAGAAGCTGGGAGGGGACACAGCCAAAGGGATGCTCCATACCACAGAATGCCATGCTCTTCCTTCCTCTTCCTCCATGTAAAGCTGGAGAAAGAGGAAGGAAGGGAGGGATGTTTGCCTTCCCAAGTAACCGTTACATTGATGGAGCCCTGCTGTCCTGGAGATGACTGAATATCTGCCTGACCATGGGAAGTGGTGAATGAATTCCTTGTTTTGCTTGTGTGTGCAGCTTTTGCTTTACCTATGAAACTGTCTGTATCTCAACCCACGAGAGTTCTCACGTTTACCCTTCTGATTCTCTTCCCCACCCCACCCACGGGGAGTGAGCAAGCAGCTGTGTGGGGCTTAGTTGCTGGCTGGGGTTAAACCTCAACAAAGACGTAAAGGGTTTTTGTTTTACAAAGAAGTGTTCAGGTGCTGAGACATCAGAAGCAACCCATTGCAGGAAAGGGCTTTTTACCTTCCTTTTCATATTCTTTTTAATATGTGTCTGAAGTTGCCACTTTAATTCTTCTAATCCACCTTCTAGAATGCCTGTTAGCAGCAATTATAGCAAAATCAATCTCCACTGGGGACTGAAGAGCCTTGAAAGCAGACATATTTCTAAGCCTGCTAGTTTCCTCCTATGAAACAATTTCTGTTAAAATGTGGGTAAAATGTGAATAGAAATATACGATTATCAGACTGGTTGCTGTTTTCCTAGAACAGGAAGCAAATCATACCATGCAAATGAAATTAAATTCAAAACATTCAGTTCTTTGACAAAGAGGTATTTCTGTCTCACATGAAACATGTATGTTAGCGCTACATGTTGCGTAAAAGACAAAAAGCAGTGAACAAATGTATCTCTGGAAGTTTCAGGAACAATTTTCATTTCCAAAGGGGTTCTGTAATAAAATTTGACCAGAGCACTCAAACTTCAAATTCCTTCACTGACAATTCTGTATCTGCACAATGAGGGGGGGTTGCCTGGTTTCTTAAGGAAGAAAGATTTATACATTCATAATGTCCATAATTTTTTTTCTTCAGTTGATTAATTTCAACTAAAAGCAAAGTCCAACAGCTTTCATGATGAAGGTTGTGGCTGGGTAGAGGCAAAGACCTTAAATGGCCTCTCTGTGGAGAAGAAGGTTTTAGACTCAGATCGGTATTATTAATGAGAATTCACATAGGGAAACATGATGTACAAAAGCTATAGGAATTCTGGCTTCAAAAGCTGTACGGATCCTAGGACCAATTCTTACAAGGTATATGCAGAAGATCCCTCCCAACCCCAACACATGGTGAAGAAAGATTACCGAGTTCATTTTTTCTTGTCTACATATGCATAGCTCTTATTTGGATTTCTTATAAGCAGACAAACAGAAATAGAAAAGAAATTAAAAAGATAATCTACTTTAGAGGCAAGAAGGGTGGAAGATAAAGCGAATATAATTCCTGCTACTGCAATTTTATCCTGGAAGAGCCACACTTCTGCTGTATGTGCAGTGTCCTCATCTGTAATATGAGGTAATACGCCTCTGCCTTTGGAGCATCTCCCAGAGCTCCACACAAAGCATAGCATGTGAGGGTGAGACACAAGACTGGCAGTGCACTACAGCACCACAGCAGGGCATATCCACACCACTGAGGGATCTGTCACACTCAGCTGTCAGGCCATGGCCATACTATATGTAACACCAGGAAAAGCAGACAACAGTAGGAATAATAAGCAAGCACATGTACTCTCAGAGAGAGGAAGCTGTATCAGACAAAGCTGGAAACCCTTTTTAACTGTATCAGATGTAATTAAACTACTTCTGGCACTGTGGGAAGCTGTTTCCAAATGCATTTGAGTAAGGCAGAACGTATCATTTTAGCTATTGGACCATAAAAAAAAAGAGTAAAAATAAGATCCCCCTTTGGGTCTAATCAACACTCATACACCAAAAGATGTTTTTCTACTCCTCTTAGATAATTACATATGGCTTTGGATCTTCCGGTTGCTTTATGGAACATTAATTGCCCACTGCACAAAAATTGATCAAGCATGTTATTTGGGCACTTGTTATTTGGGCACTTTTCACAGCCCTAATATTTCAATGCACAACCCATGAGTTTGTGTTTATTGTAAAGATAAGGTTACAAGGTGAGCCTGCAAGATTATCCACTGAGTGTCATTCACCTTCATTCTGTCAGATGTAGAGAGCTCCATGTTTTTGCTCTTTCAGGACCTAGCCAAAACCGTAACAGGATGAGGAAGAGTTCAGCCCAAGAATTATGGAAAGAAAGCACATAAGCACAAGCAAGCTAGAAATGCGTAAGACAGCACAGCTTCCTCTACATGATCCTTCAGAAGAGTTTATTATTCTGGGGTAGCGCTGTACTACTATCAGTGCGCATGCTGCACCTTTATGTGCAGCAAACTGGGAGCACGCAGCATGCTTCATTGGACTGCCAACCCCACAATGGTGACTACAGCAGTGATTAGAGACTGCTCACCCACATTGCTGAAGCTATGTGTGCTTACAACCTATGCTACTCTCCCCAGGGAACACATGCTCTCCCTGTTGCCAACTGCTGACAGAGGAACCTCTGCATCTGAAATCTGCTTTAGAAAGACTTTTGATGACAGCTCCTGGATGGGAGCACAGATCTGAAATCCTGCTCAAATATTTATCTGCTTTAGGATCATTAAAACATTTAATTTAAGAAAAGCTGGAAGATTATAAGGAAAGGCTGCCATTGACTTACTTACAAATTTAACTCAACCCATATTATGTCTGGGCACTCTTCCAACAGCACATACACTATTCTCCCCAAAACCAACATCAGACACTTGACAGAACACTGGACAGAGCACTACAGATCCAATTTCCAGATATAGAGGACTCATAAAAAAAGGGAAAGAACCACAAGAGCTGAATAAGTTTCCTGAAGTACCAAATATCACCACAATACATAGGCAGGCATTTTGTGCTGCAAAAAGAAAATCGAAGTTTTATTTCACAAAGTAATTAACCTAGGAAATTATTAATAGTAACTCAATCATTGTTAGGTACAGACCTGTTCTAATGGAGTGAAAATAAAAAATTCAGAAACAATATCATAGACGTGATGAAAAATTAGCAGCAAGATTAAGTCATCAAGGGCAACGTGAAAAGAAAAACCATAAAGAACACCATCTTTCTATTTACTATTTATTGCAAATATAGAATCATAGAACAGTTAGGGTTGGAAAGGACTTTAAGATCATGAAGTTTCAACCCCCCTGTCATGGGCAGGGACACCTCACACTAAACCATGCCACCCAAGGCTTCGTCCAACCTGGCCTT
>JBCJKH010046991.1:0-16950 GCA_039877255.1 Loriculus beryllinus
TAATTAAGCATTTTCCAGGGCTGAGGAATTCAATACAATTCTCAGTATCTGATTGTCATGGCTAATAGCACATTACTAAAACAGCAAAACAAAAGATAAACTTTATTTCTAATATGATTAATATCAGCATTCAAATAGTGTTGTTTTGGTTTTTTTACTGCATCCATCTCCTCAAATGCTCTATATTTTCAAAGTTACTTTCCTGAAGCATATACTACATGTCTTAAAGTTGTTCATGAGCTCTTGATGAGTATATGAGGTGATCACTAGATGTTTCTGAGAGCAAGACAAAAACTCCCTAATCTTCAGCCATTTTTGAGTTTCTTTCCATGTCTCCCGTGCACCTGGTGAAACACTTGCTCATTTAGTTGAACTGCAGCCACTGCCTCAAACAGGATTGTGCCAGGATGAATTGCTGAGGAAAGGTTTTTCCTGATAAACTCATGTTTATTTTTGACTGGCACATATGTTAGCCATTTCCAGCTTCCTCTCTAACTTCAAAATTACGTTCAGAATGCCATCCATTAGAAGAAACTATTAAATCAAATACAGCCATGATCAAATCCTGTATTCTTTGCACGAAGTACAAATCTCTTCCGGACTTCTATGGAATCAGAATTAAGCACTTAGCCTTTTTAGGTGTTTGACATCTTATTATTTGATATCTGGCCTTCTGTCATCTGTCATTGTTTTCATTATTATTGCACTGTTATTTTCCTTTCAAAAAGTGATTGATGCTTATTATTAACAGTCTTCCTGTTGATGCTTTGTTCAGATTCCAAACTAACTCATTTTTATATGACCTTTTATAATGGATTTGGAAGAATGCATGTAACAATCTTTTATTTTTAAGATTTCAATCCTTACTTACCTCTTGCTAGGTCCTTTTCATTTTCTCATGCAAAAAGTATTGAATGTGATTCCCAGTAATGTAGTCTGATTTTTTTATTCACAGTGTTAATGAGTATGTCTATTCTTAGCACACGGTCATAAATTACTATCACCTATAAATTTCTTTTTTCCTCTTTTGCCTGCTTGCATCTTTTCAATTAGCACAGGGCTATTATAAAAAATAGAGAGTTGAAGAAGTCTTTATTTTATTATCGGCATTTTCCCCTGCTATTAAATTCTGAATAAACTGTTTTCTTGCTGATTGACTAGTCCATGCTGTCCTTTTGTACTTACTCATCACAGCTGAAATCTTTTCTTTTTCTCTGGCACACCAACAGCAGAATATGGTCACATAATTTGGCATTTTTTCTGCATGTACTGAGATGATGATACAAATCTGGATGCACACACACACCACATTGTGGATGATATATACCCATATGTACTTATGATTCTGTAATGGAAAAAGATGCATTAGAAAATCAGCAGCCTGGATGGTATCAACTGTGATTGTCAAGGAAGTTGTTATTAACTCACCACAATGTACAAAACCCTCAGCTGTAATTGGTAATTAACTTCTTACTTGTGTCACTTTTATTTTACCTGCCTGCTACACTATAGGTCCTATGTTGAAGGTCTTTCACTTGAAATATTTTACTATCTAAGCAGTTAAAGTGTATATCACCATGAGTTGTTCTCACTGTATCTGACAAAGGTCTTGATGTGCATGTGAAATAGCACTGTTGTCTGTGACATATACACACACACACACAAAGCAATCCAACCAACCAAAAAACCCCAAGCAAACAGCTTACAGATTTAAATCCTTTCTATAACTGTAAAAACTAGATTCTTCAAGATTTCATTTTTATATTTTGTGTCATCTTAATCTTTTTTATATTTTAGTTCATTGTGCGGCTGTAATGTAAATAGTTTGGGGTTTTTTTCATTATTAAATATTAAAAACAATCTTCAAACTGAGATTTTTGCTGCATTTTAATCTCATTTGATATACATAAGGGGATTCTTTAAACTGGGGTGAAAAAAAGTGTGTTTTTTTATGATTTACCTGTGCTCCTCTTAAAGATACAGTATTTATTAAAAGCAAATGCCTGCACATCTCATTGTCTAGGGCACAGTGAGGACAACCTGAATGAAAGCTTTCCTCTGATATCTTAATCTACGGATTGTCACAGTGACACTGTTCCTTTCACAGAATTCAGCTGTCCATTGTACCAAGGGACCTGACCTTTGGGAGGGACAAGACTCTGCCACACCACCCAATTAATGTCATAGGGTCTATGAGCTCATGATGTTAAAGCTTTCTCTCTTCTTCAGGATCACCTCATTTTCTGGTGAGAGAGATGACGATGCAGATACAGACAGAAACCAGTACAGAATTTGCTGGTGAAATGACTCAAATGAAACAAAACTCATCATGAATCAGTGACAGCTAAAGGGCCTCAAACTGCCTACTTTCTATGTGTTCAGCATATGTACTTATATTGATATCTGAATACCTGAAGCTTCAAGACCCTGCTTTGTATCCAGAAAGGGGAATTCAGACAATTTAAATTTTTTGTAAAAAAAGGGAGATGCAATGAAAAATTAGTATCCTTTCCTACATGGAAATTCCTCATCTTTATTAACAACAACAACAAAATTACAAATATGCCAGCAAATTAGCATTTAATAGCAAATTCCTTGTCACAGTCACAATATCACTATACTGCCTGTTCTATAAGATCCATGCACGTGTCTCTGCGTGTCTATGTCTCTGTGTGTGTGTGGTGCATAGCAACAGACTTTGTGCCAACTGAAACATGTTAAATTTAGCTTGCAGTAAATAGTACGTCTAGCTAACATAGCTGGAACCCATCTTGGAAAAAAATCTCCATTATGCATGAAAATGAAATGTCTGAACAGCTTTAAATCTTCCTGCATATTAACTTTTCCGATTTGAGTACAGAAATTAAAAATACGCTTTTCAGATATACCTACATCCCAAAGTCAACTTGGTGAGGAGTAATGAAATAAATAAAAATCTAGGGAAAAAATGTGGTTTTGGGGGGAGTTTGGTGTTTTTGTGTTTGTTTCTTTTTTTTTTTTTTTGGGTGGGGGAGGGTTGGTGGTGTTTCTTTCTTCTTCATTTCAGTTTTCCACCTAAGCTAACACCTCCCGCTGTCACAGAGAGAAGTCGGCCTGTGATTGATTCATGCCTCTGACTTCCACCCGATGACAGGCGTACAGAGGCGAGGGCTCCGCTTGCGGGAGGAGGCGTTCGGACTGAGGTACCCAAGTTTAGAGGCGCTCTCTAAGGACATCCCTGGGGGCGGTGTGCGGGACAAGACCCCCCGTCCCGAGGCGATGGGGCTGGTGGGAGCGGATAACCCCGGCGGCTGCCGCGGGCACCGACCCGCTCCCGTCGCCTTCCGCCCCGCCTCTGTCCGTGGTGCTGAAGGCTGGCAGCGGCCGCGCGCGAAGGGGCGGGGCGCAGCGCGAAGGGGGCGGGAGGGGCGCGCTCCCGCGGGCCTCCGCTGCTCGCGCAGGCGCGCCGCCGCCTCGCCGGGTGCGCCGCCCGCCCGTCCGTTGAGTGCGAGGGAGCGCGGGCGAGCGCGTGTGAGGGCAGGGCCGGGCCGGGCCGGGCCGGGCGGCGGGCGCGCTCAGGCAGCACAGGAACACAGCGGCAGCGCCGCCGCTCCACAGCACACGGCCACCCCCGTATGCTCCATCCCCCAACCTTCCCGCTTATTTCCGGAGCCGGGACGAGGACCGGAGCGGCGGCTGTAGGTGGCAGCAGGTTCTGCCGCGGTTGCCTTGCTCCTGTCAGCCGCTCGCTCGGAGGATCTAATTAGCTGACGAGCGCGCCCCGCGGAGGAGGAGGAGGAGGAGGACGCGGCGAAAGGGCTGTTTCCGTGGCTTTGTGGATGCTCTACTTTTCCTGGAAATGCAAAAGATTATGCATATTTCTGTCTTCCTGGCGCCCGTGTTGTGGGGATTGATCTGGGGGGTCAATTCTAACAGCATACAGATCGGTAGGTGCCCGCGTGCCGGCGGAACCCGCTCTCCTCCCGCCGGGATCCCGCTCCCTCGCCTCTCGGTCGGGCATTCCTGTCATGTCCAGCCCTACCGCGGTACCGGCCAGGCGCCTACCGGCTCCTCTCCCGCTGCCTTGGTCAGCCCCTCGGTCTCCGCGGCTGCGGGTCGCTAAATGGACCTGTAGCCGGAATCGCTTCGGCCGTGGTTCCCGAGCCGGTGGAGCCCACCGGTACCCTGGCTGCGGGAGGGGACGCGCCCCCCATGCTGCCCGCACTGCCGGTCCTCCCGCCCGTTGATTCCTATGTGTGTGTGTTTCCCTACAGGGGGGCTGTTCCCGAGGGGCGCCGATCAGGAGTACAGCGCGTTTCGGGTCGGCATGGTTCAGTTTTCCACCTCGGAGTTCAGGCTGACCCCACACATCGACAACCTGGAGGTGGCCAACAGCTTCGCCGTCACCAACGCCTGTGAGTAACGGGCGCCGCCAGCCGCTGCGCACCGTGCGCTCCGCTACGCATCCTGCTACTGCCGGCGGGGCCGGGGCGCCTGCGCACGGCGCGGCGGGGGGAGGCGGAGAGGGGGTCTCCGTGTGAGGGGTGTGTGTGTGAGGAGGCAGTGCGGGAGGAGGGCTCCGCACCGCCGCCGCGCGGCGTTGGGAGCACCCGGTCCCCGTCACCCCCGTGTCTACCCCCCTGTAAATGTGGCGAGGGGTCTCTTTGCTGCTCCCCAGCCCTCGCACAGGTTTAAAATGGTTCCTGCCGCCCCCGCCAGGCAGCTCTTCCCCGCACGTTATGTAAGGCTGCGCGCCCGCGGCGCTGTCCGCAGCTTTCTTCAACTGCCCGCGGAGCCTTCTCATGCCCAGCGTGAGCAGGGCCGGGGCTCCCTCCCGACAGCAGTCGAGGAGCAGCGGGGTGGTCAGCCATTTTACGCCACGCTCCCTCACGCCGCCTTCCCGCCTCCCCCTTGGCCGGGAACCCGCGGCTGTCGCCGGGCCCGTCTCCCTCCGTCGGGCTGTGCCGGCGGGCGGCGAGCCTCTGCTCTGACCTCGCTCCGCCTCCGGCGAGGCCGGGCCCGGCCGCACGCGTGCCGCTGTGGCTCGGGGCACGTGCGTGGCTCGGGGAGGTGTGGCGGGACCTCGTTCTCCCCGGCGCGGAGGGCAGAGCCGTCGGGCGGGGGTCCCGCCGTGATGGCGGCAGGCGCTCGGGGTGCGCTGTGCGCCTGCAGGAGAGGGGCGGCGTGTGTGTGTGTGTGTGTGTGTGCGTGTGTGTGTGCGGCCGGGCATGCGGTAAGGGGCAGCTGCAGCGGGAGCAGCGGGCGCTGCCCCTGCCGGGGATGGGAGCTGTGAGCGTGAAGCAGACGTTCCCAGGGCGGGGGGCAGTGTCGCCTTCCGCCGTTGAGCCGCTTGATGTGGAGGGGAGAGCCCGCTCTTGTGCCGGCCGCTTCTGCCGAGATAGCGCTTACCGGTCGCCCAGCGCCGCGCTCCCCCGAGGCGTTTTCCCCTTCTCTGCTAGGGAGGTGATTTAAGAGACGCTGAATCTGGAGGTTAGCTATCAGCGGGAGCAGTTTCTATTAGCGACCTGGTTTAGCTGCGGTGTGGTAGGAGCTGGGGGTGCTGATGAGTGGTGCCTTGGCACAAACACTGCGATAGGTGCAAGAGCTCAACCCGAGAAGCTTTGAGTGGCATGTATGAGGGTAGGAAGGCATAGTATCCATAGCTGAAGTCAAAAAGTCAGAGCATGTAGTCAGCCACAATAAAGGCAGTTTGCTAATCTTTGAGAGTTGCCTGGGAAATTCTTGTATTCGTGGTAATTGTGGTTTTGCAGGGATCAGAACTACATGTGATCAGTATTTGCAGTATACATTCCTGTTAAATATGGGGTTGTGTAGAGATTTAGGTAGCGTTCTGTGATAATGACGGGTCTTTTCTGTGTTTCTCAATTCTGTGAAGTCAATGAACTTCTCAAAATAAGTTATATAAGGTGTCAGATTTTTTTCTTTCTACTAATGCTAGAGACAAGTGTAGCCACCTGGTCTTTGAGAAAGTTAAGGTTACGTATTTTTCTCCACCCCCAGCAAAGTTTTTCACCAGTATTTGTATGTCTGCATAAGCCTTGTTCTTGAGCTTATCTCTTTCTTGGAGACACGTGTAGGCTGTAGACTGCAGTGATGGACTTCAAGCAGAAGGGAGCTGTACTCCACGTTTCACTTTGTCTGAACCTTGTCCAAGGCTTCAATTTCCAAGTGGTTTGAAGAGCACCAAATTAAGATGTGAACACTTAATCACCTCAATCACAGCTGATGGTTTAGTCAAGTTATCTTGTTAATTGGGTTTAATTGACTAGTGAAGCATGTACAAAAAGTACCTATAGTATCTCCTTGATTGCCTTCCAAGAAAGGTTTGATTGGAGTTCTGAAAACAAATATTTGCCATATAAGATGCAGAATTTGGCAGGTGATTGCAGAGCACTGCATGCACAAATGGTTAAGGAGGATCCATATTTTTTTGTACCCTTTATGCTTGTTCTCATTTAAAATACAGAAAAATCTCTCTTTCTTGGTTGTTTTTTGTTTTGTTTCGTTTTCCCAGAATCGTGTACAAAGAAGCTGTGTCCAAATGCAGCACTATCAACAGTTAAATCAGGTGTGAAAGGAGGTCGCAGAGATGTACGATAATGTGAAACTGAGAATGCTTCAGGTATTTCACTCCAGCTGATGACTGTCCTTCACAGGAACATGGTGGCAGGCTTATATCGTAGTAGAAGTCATGACCTTTTCCTCCCGAACAATAATGAATACATTGTCTAAAATCGACCACCGGCTTCTGCTTTAAACCCTGGCGCATCCCGCCGCCGGTGCGGGATGTGCGGGCGGTCCCGCCCTGGCGGCCGGCAGGTGGCAACCGGCAGCCGCCCGGGGATCCGCCGCCGCCCCGCTGGAGCTGTGCCCTTCCCCGTGCGTGTGCCCGCGTCCCGCCCCGCGCAGGGAGCACAGCCGTGCGGCTCCCTGCGCTTTAAACACCGTAAAACTGTGAGGAAATCTTCAGACATATCATGTCAGCGCTTGCGCTAAAGTCGTTCATGAAGCAAACAGTTTTTCAGATGGACAAGTTGTATTGCTGGTACTACTTTTAAATTAGGTTCACTAAACGTCCAGAAAAGAGAGGACTTGGTCATGTACCCTGAGGGTTGTTTGAAACTCAGCCATTTAAAGGTGACTAGAAGATGGGTGTAGCAGAGGAAGAATGGACACGCTTTAAGTAGGTAGCCTTAATTCACATATATTCGTAACAAGTAGTCAGTAAGTTTGTTGGACTGTTGCAAGCCTTGTGCAGAGCTGTCCTGAGAGGTCCTCAGCAGTAGCTGTTGGAAAATAATTGTAGTTTGACACCTCACAAGTCGGTGTCACTAGGAGGCTGAATGATTTTGATAGAGAGGTGGTGCAGTTTTTCTTCAGACTGGTGGCATAATTAAGATAAATGTCTGCTGGGTAGCTACTGTTACATCCTTCAAAAGAAATGGGCTAGCCTTAGCCCCTTTGGGGAATTCTTGGTGATTCAGAGGATTACAGCCTGGGTGGTAAAAGCAAATGGCATCAGAGCTAACAGAACCTTTGGCTTTCAACAGCTGGAGCAAAGGTACAGCGCTGCAGGTAATTCATAGGGTGGAATTGGAAGGTATCCAAACCACTGGACTTTATTGTCCTTCAGCACAATGTAATGGAGCCTAGTCTAATTGGAGAAGTGCTACCCATCAGCAACATCAGATATTTTTAAAAATGGTTAAATCTGACAAAACAAGGGAAGAGGCAACTGGTGAAGATGAATTTTTTTCCTCCAACACAAACAGGGATAGTTGTATTTTGTACTCGCATAGTTTTGCACTGAAAGGATATTGGAGTTACCTAAAGAGATGTTTCCTACAGAGTGCTATAAAATCTCAATAACTGTAACTAGTTTTTCATATAGTAGTTTCAGCACGGAGGTAATATAGGCACAAGCTTGTGTGTTTAATCCTGCTAGCTCAAGAGCCAGTGTTGAGCTTTTCTGTTTTAAATCAAGTCTTATAGCTCTGCAGGGATCACTGCACCGTGACATTACGACAAGGGGATGCTGATTCATGCATAAACCTTAGATCCTTTCATTATATCTCCAGCCAGCAGCTTTGAAAACGTATGAATATCTTGCATGTTGCAGCTTGGGAGTCATTGCAAAGGTTTTCCGAGCCATTTTGGAATATAATGCTGTAGATTGCATTCATGAAGAAATAGCATTCAGCGTACTGCTGGCAAAATGATTAAAGACTGAGCAAAGAAATATATCATGTAGTGGTAAAGATGGGAGAAATTTACATGTTTATTTGAGTTAAAATTACTGTGGACCAAGCCTAAATTTATTTCACAATGAGTGATTAGAACTGATTTTAAAAGAAAGGGAGAATTTATTAAATGCTTATGTTTCAGTTCATTCGTATTCCTGGACCTTCTCACTTCCTTTTCACTATAAAACATTTCTTGGCCTTGATGAGCAGATGTGAAATAGGTTCTGTACCCCCTTGTATTTAAAATAGGCAAGATCATATGTATGTGTCTTTAGTAAAATGATACAGTAAAGCCAGGATGTAGCCTACAGTAGGAATTCTTGTGCTTTTGCTGGTCTCAAAACATTTCTCCCCTCAAAATAAAGCTCTGGAGCAAATTTTAAACATTCTTCTACTCCTGAGAGTTACTTGCGAAGAAACGTGGGGTATTTTTGTGTGACAGTGCTGTCCCCGCTGAGCATCTTTGCTCCTGGCTCACAGAATAACTTCACACAGCCATGATCCAGAATGTAGGCAAATAGAAATACAACAGTTTCCCTTGACTATTTGACTTTTCAGGGTTTTATTATGTGATTACTACATTAATTTTGTCCATGTATCTAAATAAAATATTACCATGCAGCTTTGACTGTATTTTACTCTTGTGTTAAAGTGAGTTCAGTTTAATAGCAGGTTTTGGGTAGCATATTAAGCAAGCTCTTAAATCAACCAACATTTTCAGTCTCTTCAATATATTTCTATGTTTATATATGCTTTATATATAATATAGAAAAAAGTTGCTACATTTTAATATTTACACTAATAAAAGCTTTAATTTACACCAACTTTGATAGGACTATGGACTGCACATAGCTGTGGATGTATTTAACTCCTTGCTTCCATCAGACATACTGTACTATTCAGTGTGTGTTACACACTCTAAACTAAGGGCCGTTACATTAAGTGATACTGCTACTACCAATTTCATCAGTTTTTTTTATCGAGTTTCTCCTGATAAAATATTTTTTGAGAATTAAGACCTGTTTAACAGATAAATAAGTCTTTTTGAGCAGCTGATAATTACTTGGAAAGTATATAGTAATGGAACATGTTAGTTTGAAAATGCATTAAACAGGAGAAGACTATTCTATTAACATTAGATAGAAAATTATGATAATCACTATAATTAATTTATCAGGCATCTCCGGTGAAAACATGATTAAATTGTAAAAAACATATTTGCTCAAGGAAAATACAATCTTAAATTAATAATTCTCTAATACGTGCTGGTAGGACTAATTTTTAGGAAATTAAAAGAGGAATTAACCTAGGGTAAAACATGGTCTAGTGTGAGGTGTCCCTGCCTCATAAGACAGGGGCGTTGGAACTAGGTGATCTTAAGGTCCTTTCCAACCCTAACTAGTCTATGTGTGTATACACACATGTGTATATATAGATGTACATACATGCTTACTTATATAATAAACAATAGTTTATTTTGAATGTCACATAAATAAAAAGCAGGACATCAGTTAAGCGCTCCAATTAATTTTCTGAACAGGATTATCTCAAAGCTCTTACTATTTAGCTAATTTATCACTTAAGGTTGATGTTTTATCCCTGTGAGGGTGCGTGAATTACTAGGGTTTTTTTTATATTAATGGTTCATGCTCATATTCTGGAACCAGCATCAGTGCAACTGAAGCTATGGAATATGAGGTCAGACTGAAAAAACACTAATTAATAACTGAGTAGCTAAAAAAATTTAGTTGTATATATTCAAATATATATAAATATATGAATGGGCTTATAATATGACAGTTGACTAGAACTTTAATATCTGACATGAACAAGATTTTTCTGTTATTCTGTGATTGATAATTGTATTTATGAGAGCATGAATACTGTGGTATGTGCTTTTAGAAGACAGTGGACAAGCGGTTAATTCCATTTGCCATTCAACTTTCTGAAAAGGTATAGGGCAAAAGTCTGCATGTTTTTACACAAAATAGGTAGGTTTCTGGAGCATATTATGATTTTGTCTTGAAATCTTAATGTTTTATTTTAATAAGTTCATTAAAAATATCTGCATTGACTACAAGTACGTATTAGAGGTAACCTTGTTAGAACTGAACACGGGCTTTCTTTTAAATGAGTAAGTCATTCCAGTGTGAGAATTATTCATCACAGAGTAAGTCGTAATGAATTCTGTAAGGATATACAATAAGGAGTGAACAAAAGCATCAGACAAACATAGTGAATCTATATTGTAAAACAGATCAACAGTAAGGTGTAAAAGCAGGTTTTAAATAACAACATGTTCAGCAAATTCATATTGGATCTTCTAAAATCAATAACTGTGCTTAGAATACTGCTATTGTATTTATTTAAGTGCAGTTAGAGTGGTATAGATGTCCTTTAAAATACTGTTTATCTGTCTGTATCCGGGCCCATCATAGAACAGCTTTACTTTCTAGAGCAACACTGCCTTGCCCCTTTGTTTAACAATTATTCCATGACAGATCTTTGATTTTATTTTTTTCTGTAAGAAAAGCTCTCAAGTGAGGTAGTTTATGGGAAAACTACCTTTTCCCTCTAAAGTTCCGTTTGATCAATTAGTATAGAGAGTTAACGTTTCTGTCCTGAATTCATTTAATGTGCAGACATTTAATGTATTTGATGGTTGTTTTATGAGAGTGTAAACAAAAGCAAAAAATAATTACGAGGCACAGATATTCATTGTGATTCTGCAGTGATGTGTGGTTCAGATCTAGCTACTACTGTCTCCCACCACCTGCTCCCAAACTTGACTCACATAAATTAGTAGGATTTTTTTGAGGGCTGGAATGTTACATGCAGTTCAACTAAATGTGACAGAACAAAGCACAAGAAATGTCTTATTTCAACTCTAATCTACTATCTAATTTCATAACAGAGGAAGGATATTCAGCTGTGTATTCATTAACTTAAATCTCTATGTAATTGCTTTGTATGTTTGAGGTGCTGGGTCTGTAACTGAATTACCAACCACTTCAGCTAGCCTATGAGTGACTTACTGGGCTTTGTTGGACATGGAAATAATATCTTCATTACTTCACTATGGAAGGTAAACGTGCTTCTATTTCCTAAAAAGATAGTGAGCGTTGCCAGGTGTGTTTTAAAATAGGCATATTTTTTTTCCAAATGTTTATTCCAATGAACAAGAGTAGGATGAAATTCTTTAAAATGCTCATATTGGCCTTGACTCTTAAGATATTAAGATATTACTCGTAGAAGAGTTTCAAAGCTTAGTAAGGGACAGTGACTAATTATATGAAATGTTCAAAATAGCATAACAAGCATGTTTTTCTATATCTATCTCTTCTGTTCAGTTTAATCTCACTTTCAGGTAGTTAATATTACATTGATTTGATGCTGCAGTTATTCAGGCTGCTGTGCTTAGGGCTGTCATACCACTGTAATTTACTCTTCTTATAAACGTGTTTAAAAGTTTAGAAACTTGATGGGGTGGGAAGGATGCCTGTGTTTATTGCAAATGGTGTGAACTGATTTTCTATCACACACTTAGATTCTGTTGGTTTTAATTTTCAAAGCACTTGGTAGGATGGATAATCTAAACAACAATCTGTTAGGTAATGTGGAGGTTTTCTCATCATCTACAAGGAGAAGACTGCTTTCAGAGGTCATGTCAGCAACAGGGCCACAGAGCTCAGCAGAATGGTTTTGCAGTTGCTTTGCAGTCTGGAGAAAGGATTTGTTTTCTTTTCTTCGGTTTCCTGCCTTTTATGAATGTATTTGATAGTTTTAGGATTCTGGTCTATATCCATAAAATGAAAAGGCTAATGTGGTTTGCCATCCCCTGTAATGTGGATCTAAAAATTTAAATGTGTTGTGTTCCCTTGTATATGTGTAAACTATCTGAGAATGTCCGCAAATGTATGCTAATGAAATAGACTGTGCAGCTCTGAGCAAGTCAGAGTAATTTGTTCAATAATCTTATAAATCTTTGAAATTGAGGAGCTTGCTCAAAATGTTCCTCCCTGATACTAGTTACGAGTCAGTTTTGACAAAATGTCTTCCAGGCCAAAGTGCTGATTAATTTTTGTATTTTTCTGCTTTGTTTTTTCCACAGATTCTATAACACTTTTATAATACAGTCTCAGCAGGGGTTCTTCATACAAATGTGGTATCCTGCAAGCAGTGAAACTTGTCCGTGTGACTGTATCTTGTGCAGATGTGTTGAACTGTTAACAGGGAGTTTAATTACTCCAGGTGTAATACTTGAAAACCAGGGTAAATAATTTGCATAACTAGTGCATACCAAGCTCATGTTTGTATAAGCTACAGCAATGTTAGTTATAGCAGAAGCAGGATTGATCCACACTGGAATTACAGTGAGTGGTTAGGAGAATCATCCAGGGCTTAATACAGTTATTTTATATTTTATCCATGTTAGGCAGAGGACCTGAATTTAATCCTTGGTCTTTCACTTCCCAGCTGAATGTCCTTATTGCTGGGCCATTTTTATTTTTACTTCAGTCTCCCTCTCTGTCTGCAACTCTGCTTCATTCTTCCTGCCTCAATTAATTTTTGGTGAAAAAAACATCTCGGTAATTGTACTTTTGTACTGATGCAGGAAGGGGGAAAGTAACTTAGGTTTTGGGAGCAGGAAGACAGTGTCTTACCCTGTGTTGCTACTATGATGAAGTGTAGAAGGGAAAATGACAATGTTAGGAAAATTCAGTTATAGGAATTTAGTTGTTCAGACAACACATTAACTGGACAGTTTTATACAAAGCTTTAAAGTTTTGAAGACATTTTAAATGAACACCTGGAAACATAATTGTATAATTTTATTATATTTAAATACTAAATGGGTTTCAGGGATCAGGAAATAGATGAGAATATGAGTCACTGTACATCTGAAACTGCACTGTGGTTTTAATTTCATTCACAGCCTTTCATCTGCCCCATCTTAAAGTGCTTTCATTTGATGAGAGTGGATCACGCTGAAATTTGGAAAAGACATGACTGAAAAGTCATTCGCTCCTTTTACTGACTGATGGGATTAGCTCGTGTATCCAGCAACCTGATCCTGTAATATGGGGCTGCAGAGTAATAAGGCCAGGATATTTTTGCTCAGTCAAATAAGTGGTCAAGCTTTCACTGATGGTAGTAGGAACACAAACAGGTCCAAAATTCGTGTTGTTTCTTTTTCTGTAAGAGTGTGGAAGACTTTATTGTACATGGTCATATATGAACCCATTTTAAATTTAAGTTTCACGCCTTTTTTAAGTGCTCTGTCAGGGTTCAACATGGAAGTCTTAGAAAAATTATTAGACCATTTCAATTCAGTATGAATATGTAAATAGAACTGTTAGCTAAAAAACCAAAGTTTTGGCCTGTGTTTGTGAAGATGAAGAGGAAAAACAATGCTTCCTTCCGTCCTTTGTTTGATTTTTACAGAATCATAGAAAGGTTAGGATTGGAAAGGACCTTAAGATCATTTTGTTCCAACCCCCTACCATGGGTAGGGACACCTCACACTGGACCATGTCACCCAAGGCTCTCTCCAGTGTGGCTTTGAACACTGCCAGGGATGGAGCATTCACAACTTCCTTGGGCAACCCATTCCAGTGCCTCATCACCCTAACAGTAAAGAATTTCTTCCTTATATCTAACTTGAACTTCCCCTGTGCCTGTGTTTCTAGCTTTATGTTCCACACCAGGAGCTTGCAGTATTCAATTTTTGCAGTATTTAGTTTTTACGTGTTACATCTTGTGTATGTGGCAGCACATAGAAGCCTTTTCTGAAAATACCAGCTGTCTTAAAAAACAGATGTATTAGGAAAAACGTTAACTTCGTGCGTTTTTCTCTTCAAAAAGTGTTATATTTCAACAATGTAGATTTAATTCTTTGTTCTTTCTTTTTATGTTTCATGTTAGTTTTTTTTCTTTCCTTCCTTTTTTTTTTTTTTTTACTTTTTCTGTCCAAATAGTGCTTAAAATGGTTCTCCAAAACTACTGAGTTATTAAAAAGACCGCAAAAGTAATTGTTATGGTTGTTTAATTTTGACACGTTGGTGTTTCTGTAGCAAAAAAATTGTGCCTTTAAAATTGTCTTGTTTACCAAGTGTCTTTTGAAGCTTCCTGAGGGAAGTTAGCAGTGATTGTAGGAACATGGTTAACCTAGTCATATTACTACAGATTGGTTGCCGACTATGAGCTTAATTTTATGCCCAACGATTTAACTGTGCTTGCTTTTAATCTGATTTTCCCCTTTAAGAAAAAGTCTGGTTTGTGTTTGGTTTTTTTGTAAGCTTCCTTTTCCTTCTTTCAACTCTGCCAACCAGCTAAGTATACTGAAAGTATCTGTTCCAGGATCCCTATTCCATTTCATGAGAAGTGACTTATGCTTTCCAGGTTCAGGTTTGCTCAGTGACTGATTTTGTTTAGGATACGTATCTGTTGGGTGATAGTGACATTAGTGGTAGATGTAAAGTGGTTTTTGTTGTTGTTTGCTTGTTTGTTTGGCTTTCTGTTCCTTAAAGTAGGCCAATACAGGCCAGGCCCCAAAGGGATTTGGGTTCTATGGTGTGTAACACTGTTGTGTACAGACTGGAAACTTAAAAGAATCCAGGAATGGAAGAAGGATAGAGACATCTGTATTACCCAGACTGAGTGGTGAGAATGCTTAACAGTGAAATTATCTCTGGCCATAGATAGCACATAATGCAAAAGACATTGTCAGCCTAAATGACAGAAAGCTGCTATTTAGAAGCTTCTAACTGAAACAGTCAGACTAAAACTGTTCATCTCCCATTTCGGGTGACTGACCATAGTTGTGAGGCAAAGGAAGTGGGATTAATGGCTAGAAGCTACTTTTTAAGCTGTTGTGAGTTTAAATGCTTTAGTTGTATGATGCTCTGGATGTTGGAAACATTCTAATGGTGTAGAAAGAAGTCAGAATCTGGGAGCTCAGAGGATAACTGAAAAGAATCTTTATGGAACTCAGTTGGATTCAGGGCAAGAAGGGTATTGTCTTTCACACATGAAAAGAGAAGCAGTTATATGATCAGGTCTCTTTTTCTCTGGGATGCATTGACCTCAAGGTTTCTCATTAGATTGTAGTTCTTCATTTTTGTTTGTACTAATAGATGTGTATTTTTTAACCTGATACTGTAACAGAAAATACATCTCTTGGCCTCTCTTAGGAAGTACTGAAGTGTGGGGTTTTTTTTTGAATGACTTCATTGTTATACTGGAGTTCCAGCCTTTATTCTATGTATGTTTTAAGTGGTGAAAGTTAACCCTATTTGTATTTTAAGCTTCAAGGGCCATGAGCAACAGGATACTTACTCTTCCCATGTGTCTGGTTGCTTCACTGTTTCTAGATTAAATTCAGGATAGGGAGTTTAATCTGTAGAGTTCTGTGTATGTTCAGTTCTGGTTATGCGGATAGAGATTTCTTCTTGTTTAACTGTTATGGCAGCTGCATTCATGGATACTTAAGCTAATAGGCACTGAAGATTAGCATGTTGTTGACAGGATGTTTTCTGTGAAAAATGCCCAATTTTCTATGAGCTTTTCATGATCTGTCAGACAATCTGTTCCATTTAAAGTGTTTGTTGAAGAAGCTGATTGGAAAATGAGAAGAGGGGCTATTTTTTGGAATGATATTTTTCTTTTGGTCATCAAATAAAATAAGATTGGCTTGTTTATTTCTGTAATATCTTCAGTCAGGAAATGATTAATTCATATCGTGGTTCATTTCTATGAAGAAGAGAATAGGAGATGGCAATAAAACACTGAGTCGTTTCCCTCCAACCTCCTCCACCCTCCCATTCTTCCCCCCCCCTCCCCCTTTTTCTGGATTACTGAGCAGAAAGAATATAAGTTCTATTTAGGGTGAAGTGCATAAGAAACGTGCTCTTATCACCCTTTAGAGGCACATAGTATTGCTATATATAATACGCTGTTTTTTAATTTCCTATATGGAAACAGGAAGCAAAATTATATGGGAATCCTTGCTTACAAATGAAACTGTATTGTCAAGATCTGGATTATTCATACATGGTGTGAAAAGTGAACAGTTTAAAGCTGGAAGCCCGAAAAATAGAATGAATAACTGCAGTGGTATGCTGTTGAATAGCAAATTAGGGCATCAGAGAAAAATGAACAGAACAGCCTTGTTCTTATGTGCTGGTACCTTTTTACAGGCAGTGAAATAACTGATCACAAAATCTTATGCAGCCCTCAGGAATAGGTTTACTAGAGTCTTCTTCAAAATCTCTATTGAGCTGACGTAACTCATTCTGACAGCCTCTGTAGGGCTGAATCCTGAAAGGTCCAAGGTATTTTGTGTGCCAGCAGCAGTTATCTAGAATTGCAGTTCAGCAGGGCTGTGATTCACAACACTTGTGCTAGCCTTCCCTATGCATTTAATTACCTCTCATTCCATTTTAGCTTGCCCACATAACTATGAAAACCAAAATATGCAGAAAACGTTTGAAGTTTTAAATGAAGACTAAACATGACAGCAGGTTCACACATGGCTGAGATATGGTGAGTTTTCTGTTACTGAAATTACTGTGGCTGATGACAGGTAGAGGCTGTAATCCTAATCCTGTGATGATATTGACTGGGTACCAGTGCACACTACCATTCTTTCCTTTTTGTGTGTCTGGATTTCCTTGCCATACATAGACCTCTGTGCTAAATTTCTGCT
>JBCJKH010046995.1:0-15032 GCA_039877255.1 Loriculus beryllinus
CTCTACGTTTCTTATTTGTGTTGCATAAAGATTTACTGAAAACTAAGCCATAGGCAGTTTTTAATATTACATTAACAACACTTCACATAATTCTTACCTAACATCTTTCAAACCTTGCTTGGGTAGTGTAAAACAACGACTTGTTGCTAAAGAACAATATCAATAATTTATACGAAGCGTTTTATGAGCGGAGATGGTTATATTAAAACTAATAGCCAAAGATGTCTTTTTTGTTATTTATATGTATATACAATTTTCAATTCAAGCCACATCTAGAGCATTTTGCAAGAAGCACGTGACTGTCCTGGAGAGTATGTCTGCATAAAAATTGCTGATTTGCACTCTCCATACTCATCACATGCTACTTTAATAAAGATTACTTTTCTGAGTTCTTAAAGCTAAGCACACAGAAGCTACCAAATGAGAGACCTCATTTGGAGTAATGGTGAAAACCCAAGGCATCAGTTCATCTGAAAGAGCTGGATGTGTGCAGCATTTCTGAATATTACATTGTTCACTTAACTCCTTGCTTTTGGCAGGCAATTTGAAAATTAAACCATTTTTAAGATACCAGTTTACTCTTGTGTTTCATAAACACATCTCTTTAATAAACGTAATGAAATGACAAACTGGTGAATGCCGAGCTGTAGAACGTTGTAGTCTAGAAATTCCTCATCTGAGGATCGTCTCCGTATTTCTGCTTATAGAAGAATTACATTAAAAAGAAATAATAATTCTCTGGAAAAGCAAGGTTAAAGATTATCTGGGGTTTATTTCCTGATTCCATTTTAATAAGCACAATAAAATAATTGAAATTGCTTCAAAATAATCTGAATAATGAACATTGTTAATTGCCATAAGTTTTCAGAAATTACAACGTATTGGGGTATTCTTTGTTTTCTTTTTGATTTTATCCTCCCTATTTTTATTTCCTATTGCCTGTTGTTTTTCAGAAACTGTAAATAATTTAGAGATGTCCTAGATTTAGAAAATTATGTTTTAAAAATCTATGATTTAAAGTGTGCCTGGAAAATGAGCATTATTGTACACAAAAATCATTTTCTTGCTTTTATATTAAAAGATTATTTGGTCAATGATAGACCATTAGTCTGACCTCAGTACTATACAAGGATTTGAATGATATTTTAGTGAAACAGTAATTAGGGGCATGGAGGTAATGGAAGCCCACATGGAATTACCAAACATAGTTCATGCCAGACTAAATTGACCACATTCTTTGATGATATAGCTGCTGCGGCTTGAGAAATGAAGCTCAGTAAATTTCATCTATATGGACTTTCTAACATTTAATGTGGAAGCACATTTAAAAAGAGGTCTTAGTGTGTAAGTGTACTAAGTTTAGTTAGCTATAAAGTGATTAACAAACTGTCAGAAGGGGTAAATATTACAGTGAGCTGTATATAAAGTCAGTGGATAGCTTTTAGCATGATTGTTAAATGAACATCGTTCTTGAATCAGTATTTTCTTAACAATTGATCCTGGCCAGTCAGAAAATTTCAATTTGCTTCTGATACATATTGGAGCTTGTAGAAGGAATAATAACTCCAGGGACAAGGAAAACTGAAAGATTTCTGAGAGTTATTGGGCAAGGTATTAAAAAAAAAGATGTCTTAATTTAGACAGACACAGGTGAAATTCCACTTGAAATGCTGTATACAGTTTTTGCCATCATTCTTCCAGGGTGGTAAATCCGTATTAGAGAAGATGAAGAGAAGGGTTATTAAAATGGTCAGGGAAAGTGGGAAACTCATTGCATCAGCAAAATCAGTTAATGATCAAATGCCCATCACAGTTGTCTTAAAAATCAAGGGCTGAAGAGGGACCCTGGAGATCAGCACAGGCTGGAAAATTAATTCCCGTAGATCTCAAAAGAAAATATTACTTTAATATAGTGTCTGAACACATATGCTGTGTTGTCTATGTTCCTTAGTATCCCATATAAGAAATTATATGGTGCCAGCTTTGACAATTTCTTAATCTCAGCTTTGTGCAAGCTTTTTATAAACCCATTAAACTTCATGCTTTTGTGTGTCATTAAGCAGAATCCTAGAATCATAAAATCATAGAACAGTTTCAGTTGGAAGGGATCTTAAAGATCATCCAGTTCTAAGCCCACTGCCGTGGGCAGAGAGACCTTTCGCTAGACTAGGTTGATCAAAGCCCCAGAGTGGTCTGTCTTATCAGTAGCTCGTAGCAGCAAACAGACTTTTTTTTACGCAGTGATGTACCAGGATATTCAGCATCTACTAAAACATACTTAGGAAGTCAATCCTTTAGTGACCCATCAAGTTCATACAAATTCTCTGCGATAGATCATTTCTGTAACAGAACTGAATCTGAAGTTCAAGGCTAGCATTTTCACTGCTGGATGATTTGCCTTCTGATTGCATTTGTGCAACTTGATTAGTGAAAAGATAGCAGTAAAAAACTGCAGGGAGTTCAGTTTTCTCCTTTCAAAATTCCAAGTTCTGTATTGCCTAACAGTACTATTTCAATATATTTGTAAGGGGCTGGTCAGTACAGCACTTAGCTAGGCAATAAAAGGAAAAAAAGCATTATGACTTATTGGAAGAATATCATCATTATATTTCAGACTACTAGGCTACACTTACATTTAGAGCCAGATTCTTTAGTAAGATATCATCTGGTAATTTATTTATTTACGTTGAGCTGTGCCTCCTACATGTTACTTGTTATCCAAGACTGCTCCAGAACTACAGACTCCGTATGAATCATATTATGAAATTTGGAAATGCCAGATATAAGTCAATATTTGTGGTGTTTATCTGTATAACTCAAGCCAAATCTTCTTCCAGAATGACAAATACTTCTGAAAAAAAGATTGAAATTCAGTTGTCATAAAAGGTTATATTATAGACTGAAGCGTTTAAGCCTGGCATTTCTGGGGAGATGCAGCTGCATGAAGGACAACAAAACCCAGAAGAATAAATAATTTCACACAGATTACCGACCTTATTGCAATGCTTATTTATAGGAAAGGGCTTCTGCTTCCTAATGTGCTTGCCATCATCTGGTAGTTTCAGTTTGTTTCACAAATCTTAGGAAGTGGTATTAGCTGGGGAGCTTTCCCATTGTTATGTGTGTTAAGGTCAGTAGAGTCATATATAATAGCCTAGTAATGTTAATGTGTACATCATGGGGTATTCAGACATGGAACTAAAATTTCAGCAGGTATTTTAAGTCACTGAAAATTACGAATTTGGAAATGACTGCTGATTAAAAAACCGAAACCAAACCAAAACCCTTCCATCTATTATAATGACACTGCATGTTTAAAGGCTTGCTGAAGAGCATTTTTCTGTTCTGAAAACACTCAGGATACTTGGTTTATCTAATCAGCTCTTCTCTTGTTCTGAACTTTGTGGAGGTTTTATTGTTGTTGCATTGTTCAGGGAATGAAGTATATATGGATGATTATCTAGGCATGTCTTTATCTAGGCATGCACTGGTATCTGAGATGGCTTGATATTTTCCTACTTGTCTTGAAATTTCTTTCCTTCCAATTTTCCTTCTAAAATATCAAATACAAGTTTCAAACCTGAAAAATATTTCTGAGATGATCACTGTTGTGAGTCTTTTTAAATACTTCATTTCTCTTCAGAACCGGATTTCTTCATTTGTTCTTTCTGTCTTGTGAGTTCCCAGGCAAAGTTATTTTATTGAGCTTTCAGTATTGAATTTAATAGCAGCTCAGGCCTTCTGCCAAGTCAGTGTTTTGGGAACGAAATTGTCATTGTTTTTCTTTGTGGTTGAAAAAAATATGGTGCTCAAGCTTGAAGCCAAAGTCCTTTTATGTAGAATAAATAATTATCCTGACATAATTTGCCATTTGTACATGTGGCATAAATTTTGTGAGAACAGAGCAAGATGGGTTACAGCCCTAAAGAATCCTGGTTCTGTTTTCTTGGTTTACTTCAGCAGTCATTCTCCTGGTCTTAATTGTTAATTCCTTGTGGGGAACAAGGTTTTTATGTTACGAACTCGCTAGTCTGATGCTATATTTATGCTGGCAAGAAGCCTCGTGCTTTCAGTGTTGAATGCTTTAATAGCTAGAAGCAAAATCTTTACCCTTGATGAAATGGTATCCTGGGTTTCTGTATGTATAAAGACTTCTTTTCCTCATTTTTCTCCATTTCTCTTTACTACCTGGAGGACTGACTATGGAAAAAGCAGCATCTCACCCTTGTGTTCTAGCTAACTGGCTATATATTAATGTCTCATTTAATCATTAAACCCATGTTTACTTCCAACTTATGAAGATGTTGTGCTACACTGCTAGCCATTATAGAAAACTGAAACATCGGACATGCTGAAATGGGAAGCAGAGGAAGTGAGCTTGCTGGAAAGTGCATCAGGCAGCATTTTAAGATTAGTCTGTTTCACTGTGCTGCTGATTTTGCATATTTGTTTTTATGTTCTGACTTTATCTTTCAATATAACACTTTTGGTTTATATTGGCACCTAGAGAGCTATGGATGGCAGCGTATTTGTAATATTTTGATGTAAAGATACTGGAATGGGAAATTTGGGAATAAGGTTTTCCGTAATACTGTGTGCAAGCCTGACAAAGTCCTTCAATTTTTCTGTGCTTCAGTTACCCACATACAAAAATGATACATTTCCCAGCTATACAATTCCTCCACTCCCTACAGCAAGTGAATACTCTGAATAGTTAGGTAAGGGAACTCAAAACATTTGTATTTAGAGGGTTGAAAGAGGGTCATCCTGTTAATACAGACTTTTCAGAAAAGGGAACATTTGTGACTTGTTTATAACTGATTTGTTGCAGATATGTGCAATGACAGTTTGAAAAAATCCCTAGCCTGGTTTGGCTTCGCATTTTGGTGAATTTATTGCAGTATGAAATAATGAGGGCAAATTTAGATAAGTCTCTGATTGTGCATGGCTGGACTAAAGGTACTGATGCAGCCATTTCTTGATTTGCCTGAGCAAATTTGAGTACATAGGATTTGCTTGTCGTGCGCATATACACCAATAATCAGAGTTGGCAAGTAAGAATAGATCTATACTTTTTACAGAAAACTATTTTTGCTGTAAAATGGAAATCATATTTACATGTGGATTAAGCATATTTAATGTGGATTAAAGATATATGTTTCTCAGATTATTACATTTGTTGTTGAAAGTTTGCTCTAGTTCTGATACAGAACCAAAATATTCTGAAATTTCAAGAGGAGACACTTCACTGCAGATGAGAAATACCTATTGTGAGTTGTTGCCTTGACAATACAAGTGAGAAAAAACAAGGAATCCATGTAAGAAAATCAATTAGAAAAAAGATTAGAAATCAAATAGAAAAGTCGATAAATGTACTTGGAAATGTGGGTTTCAGTGTGTCCTATAACACAGTGAAAACCAGTCGTATCATCTACCCATTTTTCCCTTCACCATCCATGCCCTCCGAAAACTCAACCCCTTTCCACAAAATATAAGCATCTTTTCAGTTCTACAGGTAGCACCTGCAGATTGAAAATAATCAGCAGGAGTGTACACACTGGTTTGAGAGGACTGAGGAAGAAACAGAGGAGAGTGCTTCAGGGGTGGGAGGGAAACCCGCTGTCACATCTTTTGGCTTCTCATTTGTCCCCGATGTGTTTTTGGATCACTGATTGTGGGAGCAGCGAGTGGAAGTATTTCAGACTTAGCTAATAGGACTTTGAGGTTTGTCAAATTCATCTCAGTATGGAAGAGGGGAAAAAAAAAGTCAGCTTGAATTATTTTTACATGAGGAGAGAATTGCTTCCTGCTCATCACTAGGCAATTTCAGATCACGGGTCTTAAACACATACAAACACATTTGCATGGTGTTTAACTGCAGGATTTGAGTTGGAACCGGTTCAGAGGAATATTTGAACATTCCTATTGGATATTTGAATAACATAGGATTCAGATTTTTGTCTATAGTGTATATACATATATGTATTTTTACAGCTTCAGTTTTATCATAAAGATAGCTGAAAAGCATCCTTTGCAAGAACTGCTCAGTGTAAAAAATCTGCTGAATATAAATCACAGTGATCCTTTTACATCTAGCTGTGACATCTAATGCATCTCTCTCTTAATTAATAGAAGAAGCTGGGAGGAGTCAGGTTGAGCAGAGGCGTCGGAAGAGGGTTAAAGCTGTGTCAGCTGTCTTTCCCTCATGGCTTTGAACAGTTTTGCTTTCCTCGCTGCTTTGGTGCCAACCCTCTGTAATCCTGAGCAATACCTACAGCAGAAGGATTTGCTGTCTGAACACAAATGCCTGTACTTGCCTACTTGCTTCTTACACTGTTCTCTGAAGATGCATGCATACCTGCTGTTGGGTCTGTTCCTTATTGTCTTATTATATCATCCAGTGAAACAACTAAAATATGCAGGAGTAATTAACAAAAGAAAACAAATTTTCTTTATTTTTTTTTTTCTCTCTCAGCCTGCTGGGAACATACACACAGCCACAGGCTGTAGCTGACCCACTTCTTGATAAATCGCACAGCAAAAATGACACTGAGGCAGCTAATGCCATCTACTGACTAAAATAACACTACCACTAGACTAGTCAGCTTCAAAAGAAGCTGGCAGGGCTGGTAGCATTAAAAATAATCAAGCCGTTATGTACACCCATGATTAAAAGTAAGTTGAGCTTCTGAAGTTAAACCAGATGCTTCAGAATTCAGGATTCATTTCTCTTAAGCTTGTTCTGCAGCAAGAAAGCTAAAATACTCTGTTGTTAGAAAAGCCTTTCAATAACCTGTTTTCGAAACTGCTGAGTACCTTCTCCCTCATTGTCTTCAGTGAGATTTGTGTCTTCTCAGAATTTCTGAAAATCCATGCTGATACTGGTTTGCTAAAGGTACTTTATATGGTGGGACTCATTTAAAACTGAAAAAAATTGCCCTTTCTCATCTGCATTCATTGTTGCAATGAGTTATACCCAAGTGTGTTATAAACCTGATTGCTTTCACTTCAAGGATGAGACCGAGCTTTTAAGCTTAAGTACTTCAATATGAAGACGTAATCAGTGTTAGGTACGGCTCTGCTTTATGATAACCTGCAAATAACCACTTAATTTAAATATCTTTCCCTGTGTTTATGTTAACAAATGTATTGCTTCGATGCAATATGCAATGAAATTTGCATTTGAAGTAAGAAAGACCCATGTTTCCTACTAAAAATCATTCACTGAGCAAGGTGGATTACATAGAAGATATCAGAATCCTTCAGGTTACTAACAAAGAATATTCTCTCTAATAATGGATAATTACCTCTACCCAGTAAAGCAAATCAGTGTGCTCAGCTCTTTTCTTAGACAATTAAATTATAAATCAAAGTTTCATTAAAACAGATGAGGAGCTTCAGTATGTAAGTGGGGTGGCCTCACTTTAACTGGTGTCACTTTCCTGTGTGCTGAAATGTTAACACTTCTGAGGCAAAACCCTATGGATCATGTGGAGCATAGTAAGAGATGCCACCTCTAGACAAAGTGTATCTGTGCTAGCTGCCTTTCACCAGACAAAATCCTGACTGGATCACTCTTCATTTGACATTTTCTGGCCTATTTTTGTACACCAGATATCCAAAGCTGACATTTGGGGCAGCAACAACATTGCAGCAACTTTGTACATTCCTTCCTATTCCACAGTGGACCTGCATACTTTATTCATGGCCTCTGGACCATTGCTTCACTCTGTAGCTTTAATACAGAGGCAGTTTAAAATTTTATGGAACTTTCCACAATTTATCCGCTTTTTCAGATGAAAAGGACTTTTGATCATTTTGAGGAAACAAGGTCTTTTGCTGAAAAGGAACATGATAAAGGAGGTGTCAAAATGTAATAGGGTATGGACTAGTGTACAATATCTGGTATTTATAATTGATGTTGTTCAGGTCATCTTCTATAGATAATAAAGTTCAAAAAATGAATAGAACAGAATTAACTCACAATTTCCACTTCCACATCAGTTTACCTTTCTGGGCCAGAATCATTTTCATTCCACTATATTAAATCTGTATAACATTATACCAAACAGTTTTCATTACTGACTTTAAGTAACATTTGCCAAGCTACCTACAACATCAGATCAGAATAATTCTTAGGTTGACTAAAATCCCTCCATGGCCTAATTTAATTACTCTTTTAAATTTGTTCTCCATAGTATCTATCCTAATTAATCCAAGTTTCAAGTCATAATCTTTAACATTTTTAAAGATATCTCACACTATTTATAGGTGTGTTTTTTCTCTTAAGTCTGTTGTATAGTAGGTATTTAAAGCCTCTTTATAATTCTCAATTTTATTACAGATTCTTTTATTCTGCTTGTTTTTATTTACAGTCACTGTAGATGAGAACAAGTTGAAAAGATATGTAAATTTGTATTAAAATATTCTGTACTTATTGTTAAGATGTTTTTCACCTCTCAAGATTTGACTGCTAATTACCTTTAAAATCTAAAATACATTTTGTGCACAGTACATCTCAGCAGTAAACATGTTGAGTGGCAGAATAATAGCTACCATTTCCGCTTTTAATAGCTTTCAATCCACCTCCGTATAGGGGAGATATGATTTGTATTCAAAATGTCATGGACTGTGCTATTTCACAGGTGTTTACAAAATAACAGCTCAGATAGTCTTGCATTGGGCTTCACTTTGTATGAGCGATCTGCTTCTGTTGATCTTGGATTAAGATCTCAGGGCCTGTGAATAAATCAGGTTTACCTAAGGCCAGCTAGGACAGTTACAGTGTTACTTCAGTTTGCCTCGAATATCATGTAAAAGTGATGATTTCTTTTTTTCATCATAATTTTTAAATAGTTCCGATGTTCATATAATGTATTATTATGTGGTATCTATGGTGGTTCTGAAACTCTGTGTTTGTAGTCTTTAGGAGGAGACTTCTTGGTTTCAGTTGTAGTCGTTGGACCCAAAGAGCAATTTCTGTAGAATTTGCTGTTAATTTTATTCCTTCTATGTTTGGACCTTTTTATTTTAGAGATCAAGGATGCATTTATTTTGAAGCTTGATAAAGAAATACATCTAGCTACATAATAAATCTTAATTAATTACCAACTTACTGTATTATATGAGAGTATTCCCAAACAGAAAGCATTTTTTTGAGACAAACGCACAACATTTTTGGTTGCTTTTATGTGAAGTTAAAATGTTGTTTAGTGTTTAACTATGGCTAACATGAAGTTTTGTGTTTCTGGCACAGGTGAGATTTGATCCACATTGGTTTAGTAGTCAAAAACAATAGTATGTGGATGGTTATGTTGTTTTCTTTACTTTATAAAGACATTTAGAGTCTCTAGTCAAGTTACTTATATTCAGAACATTTTCTTGTACTCACAGAGGACATACAGGAGAAAATATTGAAGGTCTCATGGCAGCAATATCTGCAATAGACAACTCACTGTTGTTTGCTGTATCTAGGAATTTTTAAACAGCTCCATTACAGACTGTGCAGCATGTACAAGCATGGGTATTTTATTAGCTGTTATGAACTGGAGTACTGGTTTCAGAAAAAACTGCTTGATGTTATATGGTAATGGCTGACTGAAGGATGAGGATTATACAAAGAGTATTAGTAAAGAAGTTGTATTTATAAATAGAATATGAAAGCCCATTTTATATTGCTTCATATAATTTGATGGCTTTAAATGAACCTTTGTGCCAAACAAGCCTAGATGGCATGGAGTGGATAGGAGGCACAGACCTGAAGTGGGTCGTAAGGATCATGAGCCAGCTAATGGGCAGAATCCAGCAAAAATCCCCCAATATCTGGGACAGAGCAGAAGCCTTGGAATTGGATAAAAAAGTTGCACACCCTTCATAGCTGTCCTACTCATCACTGCTTCTACTGCTTCTCCTTCTGTAAGCTGGCACCTGTGTGGTGCCTTCAGTACCTAACCTGCTTGTGTGTGGGGCCTGTTTCTGCCAGGTTTCATCCATGCTGAGATGATTACCAAAACCTGCCTCCTATAGCCACTTCAAGTTAGCATGAAAACTAGGGAGGCACTATCAGGATGAATTTTGTTTAGAGTCTGTGAGCAGACGGAGGTGAGAACCCAGGAGACCACTGTGGGCTTGAGAGCCTTACCCTCAATGTCACTGCATGACAATGGAAATGGAGAGATGCTCTGTTTCAGGAAGATTGAAAGGAGCCCCTGGACAACCAGAAGCATGCCATGCCTTCTCCTCTGCTCTACCTTCTTCCTGGCCCTGTTTCTTTTCCAAGAGAAAATCTGCTTCCTGGTACCCCGGGAAGGAGAAAGATGCTCAATGAGAGGCCATGCAGTGACTTCACACAGTTTTAAGGTGGCCAGTCCAAAGGTTCTTTTCTTTGCTAGAAGATGTCAAAATGTTTAAATTAATTATGATTTCTCTTTCTTCTTCTTTCACTATTTAAATATGTAAGCCAGCATATTCAACAGTATTGTGCAATAGGAAGGATCAAACCAACACACTAAACTGCAGTATCAGTAGAATGTATTCTAAGGATGGTGATTAAAATATATAGACTACATGAGAGAGGCTCAGCATGATGTAGTTTTTATTTATTCATTCCTTGCACTTTCTACTTTCCTTCTTGTAACCTTTCTTAGAACTTGTGACTCATTCTTTTGCTGCATTGTTTTCCTTTTTTCCATATTTCACCTCTTCTCTTAGAATGTTCTCTCACTTTGTTCTTTTGTTTCGCTGTTTTGTCTCCTGAATTGCACTCAAGAATCACACCTCTCTGTCTGTTACCTTATTCCATGACTGTTTTACTACCTCTAGCACTTTTTAAGTGCTTTGTCGTTTGGTTTTATCCCTTGATACTTGCCCTTTCTAGGATTTCCTTTTCCTTTCCATCATAAGTCTTTTTAGATTAGTGTTTTCCCTGCAGGTTTTTCTGCTCCATCAGCAGTAGTACTGAATTCCCTCTGCAGTAGGAGGAACAGGAGCGGGCAAATTCTAATCCTGTCATGAGGTAGCATCACCTGTAAAGAGGAGAGGAAAACCTGCATCTGAATTCAGCCCAGACTTTCCTTTCTCTTGTTGGTGTTGCCAGCGTCAAGGGAAGGACCTGATTTCCAAAGACTGAAATGCCAGTCTGGCACATCAGTTAAGGTCAAAGAGGAACACAACGCCAGTCCTTTTAAATGCTCACTGAAATTAAATGCCAATATTGAGCTTTGTGTGATACAAGGTTGAAGGATTTGATTCCATGCCCATTACTATTTAATTAGTTGTTTCTCTTATGAGAAGTTGGATTCTGTTTTTGCTTTTTTTAGCACTTGATCACTGCCCTCCACATCTTCTTGTCCAAAGTCTCCTAATAAGTAGATATTGCATAACAACAGAAGATGATGGGAAAAGTTGTGTTCCAGTGGGGTACACCAAATTTTGGAATATTGCATAAAGCTCCACTGCTTAGCCATTACTTAGTCAAGTCTTCATTGATTTTATATGGTCTAGGTGCATTCTTTGTGTACCTATTCTTTCTTCTCCAGTGGAGGGAGGGAACAGTAGATAAAAATATCTCTGCCTAGTCAGAGCAGATATGGCTGAAAAGGTTTTTTTTGGGAAGACCACTCCTATATACTACCAGCCCTCATAAGCAGTTGCTCAGATGCATCCATCTTCATGTACAAACCTAAACTGACTTCTTTTTTTGTGTTTATTTTGTTGTTTTTTTGCTTGGTTGTTTGTTTGGCTTTTTAATAAAGCCATCATCAAAGGGAAAGTTATGTTTAGGTCAGAAAATGTTTAGTTTTAGGCAATAAAGATATTCTTCAGCTTTTAATGATTATTTTCTGTTCCGTCTCTTCAGTGCCTTAGAAACATTTCACAAAACAAGGCTTCTAAGGTGCCAAGAGCAGACACTGCCAAGGGGTTCAGCAAGCAGGGCCTAAAATAACGTTTAAATGTAGGTTCATAATGAAGAGAGGATGAAGATGATCATAGGTAGCAGCTGTACAAGGTGAAACTACATTTCAGTTTAACTCTAGTGGCCTACTTATGTCATCATAGGTTCGGTGCCATCCGTGCTCTCCCCTTCCTTTTGAGGCTCTGCTTCTCTATCAGTCTTCTGGCAATGACAGCAGATACTCTTAGGACTGTTATGATGTGTCTGGGTTAAGAAGAGAATGCTAAAAAAACATAGGAAACTGTCAAATAAGATCACCAGGGGACTGGATAACCTCAATTTTACAGAAGAAGCAGGTTGTTCACTCTAGCAAAAGGAAGAATAAGATCAATATTGAAGAATATTGATGATATAAATACCAGTGGGGGAAAAGTAGTATTGAAACTAAAAGACAACTGTGGCCATGAATAAATTTAGATTGGAGATTAAAGGAAGCTTTTCAACCATGAGAACTATGAGGTTCAGAAACAAACTCCCTGTAAATGTAGGAAGAGAAATATCCTGAACTGAATTTAAGAGGATTTTGAAAGATTTCTAGAAAGAACTACATGGCATTGTCAAATACTGGAATATCACTTTAATTGCCTCATCTCCTAGCTTTTCCTTTGGACTACATTCTACAAAAATTGAAGAGTTTTTAATGATATGATAATATTTGAGAGCATTTTTTTAAATGTTTGTTTACATGCATATATATTGTCTCTTATAAAAGGTCTCCTGAGAAGCATTTTTTGTAAAAGTCTGTCTGTGGAAACATCCATTTAAGCCTTTGCACGTCCTCGAAGATACTTCCACATGATTCTTTTAGTTTCTCTTATGGCTAAAGTGGGAGGTGCTCTGTTCCACCAGCTGGAATTATTTCAGAGTCTGTACAAAACCTGAAAATTTTCTCTAAACATAAAAAAAAAAAAAATAATAAAATCTCAATTGTAGGCTCTTGCCCATCTGACACAATTAGACTGAGTTCTCTTAAAGTTGGAAGAGTGAGCTAAGCTTCACAACTCTCTGAATCAGTCATTCTCAATAATAGCAGTTTTCAGAAGCTTTATTCTTTCCCCTTTACTTGATTTTCAGTGCAATTAGGATGAGCATTGTTTAAGCTTATCCACACAATCTGATAAGATGTTATGTTTCAGAAAGTGCTACCCTTCTAGGCTGTGGCTCTAATGGTCTCCAGTCTGAAATTCCAGTGCATGAGGCTTTGTGCAAACTGTTTTGTCTGCCATTATCACTGGGTTGCCCTTAATTATATTGATATATTCAAAGATTTCCCATATTTAAAAGACTAAAATGCTGCATCATATTTTGCTAGTATGTTTTCCCTTCCATTTACATTTCTTAAAATGCCTTGGAATTTTGTCACAGTGCCTTCATACATATGCATGACATGCCACTGCAGAAGACATAACTCTATATCTTTAGAACCTATGAAAAATGCATTCAGACTTCAAAGATAAATTAGAAATCAAGATTTCTGATCAGATATTTTGGGATTCAAATCTTATGAGACCACTAGAATGCAGACAATAAAAAGGTGCTTCTGATGTGTCTTTAGAGAGAGAAAATATCTTGCATAAATCTCAAGCAGCCTTCTAAATATTTGGGAAGCAGGAAATACAAAACATAAGCCAGAATGACACTTTTCCTGCCTGCAGTTTGTGGCTTATGATAGTTTTAATATGATTGCATATTGTTTCTTTCCTGCTACATTACTAAAGATCTGAAGTATCCTGGAGTAGTCCATGTTCTATATATCATAATTCACTGAAATACAAACAGAAACAAAACATGACATAGCATCATGATTTAAAATGTCTGTAAGCGTTACGTGCTGTCATAAATAAATGTTAGTATCAAACTTTGTTTTATTTATACATTTCTAATAAATGTGACATTCTTACCTGCTTTTTCCTTGAAATACTTGTTTTGTTAGCAGGGGGAAACCACTAGCAGTTTTTATAAAGCTGGAAACTTTTTATTAACTTTCAACCCTCACAGATGTACCAATTTAAATTCTTTACAAATGAGTGACTTTAATTAGGAATTTAAAATGTAAATCAAATACAACAGCCCCTTGCTAATCTGTGCTTACTAAAATTTGCAGTACTTCGTATTAAAAATATTTTGCCTGACTTCAGAAAATAAAAAAATAAAAAAAAAAAGAGCAGCTTCTATTGTGAAACCTATAATGCTGACAGATTTATTGAACTGCAGTAGTGGGCTACCTGGAGTTATTAAAATAAACAAAAAAAATACTGATAGAAATTATTCTAATCATTGAACCATAAGCATCTTGAGATGAACAGATAGAAATGTCAGAACTGCATACCCAAACTTAGAATCTGCAAACAAATATTAACACTTTTAGTCATATTCTTGGTATCTTTAAGTCTTATATTTTATTATTGCATTTTCCTGCTTTCAAGGGGAAAATCCAAGGTTGTTAAATTTATGAAGGTTGTAAGATCTTTGAACTATGTCCAGTGCCTACAGCTTCTGGAATTTGTATCTTTCACCATTTGAAAGTGATTCACCAGTTTGCTCTTTCAGTGATGATATAGTAGTCCAGGGAGAGTCTCTCTTCTGCAATTAGAAACTGAACCCACAAAAAAAACCAAAAAACAACTCTTGCTCTGCAGCAGAACAACAATGTCAAAACAGAATCTGCTCCCTGTTTTTAACAGTAACAAAAAAGTTGTCTGTTCAAAACTGTCCTCTCTACTGGCACAGTTCATTAACAGATAATGTCTGATTAACAGATAATGGGCTATGGAACTGGTGGACAGGGGTAGAGCAGTTGACATCCTCTACCTGGACTGCGCAAAGCGTTCGACGCTGTCCCACACATCGTCGCTGTCCCCCATCCTTGTCTCTAAACTGGAGAGACATCAATTTGATAGGTGGACCACTCAGTGGATAAAGAACTGCCTGGATGGCTGCACTCAAAGAGGTGTAATTAACGGCTCAATGCCCAGCTGGAAGCCAGTAACAAGTGGTGTCCTTCAGGGATTGGTGTTGGGACCAGTCTTGTTCAACATCTTTGTCGCTGACATGGACAGTGGGATTGAGTGCGCCCTCA
>JBCJKH010046996.1:0-11461 GCA_039877255.1 Loriculus beryllinus
TCTTTGTAAAGCCTCATCTCCATTAAACAGAATTCCACTTCCTTCCACAGAATGCCATAAGAGATATTCAGTAGAGTTTAAAGTCTACACTAGGATAAATAAGTGAGAAAGATCTGAAATTAAAACCTGCATATCTTCTGGCCATATTTTTTGCTTTGGTCATCCTTCACAGCAGAAGATTTTTAGGGTCTGTGCTGCATGTGTCTTGGATATTACAGAAGAGATTATACAAATGAAAATCAGGAAAATTACTGGACCTTCTGCATTGCTCTTGCTGGCAGGCTTGTCAAATTTTTCTGCAAAGAGTTCTTTAAAACCTCATGTGTACCTGTATCAGACTGCAGTAGTCAGATACCCTTAAAAAAATGAGTTATTTCTGCAGCAATGAAGCTCAACATTGACCAGTGGTATGTAAAAGATAAAAACCAGGAGATGCTCCAAACATAAAAAGATGTTCCTCATTAAGTTTGAATTGTTTCACAAAATAAAGCGGGTTTCTGAAATACAGACTGGATTCTAATACGTTATGGGTATGACACATTTCTATGGCATACAAAAGCTGTCACGTGAATGCAGAGAAAAATGTAACCTTCATAATATTTTTAAAAATATATTACTTCTTGGGCAGAAGTTATAAGCATCTGTTGTGTGCTTTACAATTTAGACTGTTAATCACTTCTTAAGAAGGGCTATAAAATAAAACAATTTAAACAAATACTTTTATATAACTTGTATAAATTTTAAGTACAGCTCAGTATTCTGGTTTTTGGATTGTAAAATGAGATCAGAGCAAAGCTTGTATTCTGTGAATTTATTCTTTTGTAATGTGTGAGACTATTACAGATCAATTTCAGGCACAGTGGTAAGGAAAACGAATTAATAATGCAAGTGTAAGAGTACCTCTTTGTTTATGTCATTTTGTCCCTTTTTTTTAAATTATGCAGATATTTCACACTGCACCAGACCCCAATATTCCTCTACCCCAGCCTCAGTCTCGATCAGGTTCAAGAAGGACAAGAGCAATTTGTCTCTCCACAGGTCCACGTAAACCTAAAGGAAGATATACACCGTGTCTCGCAGATCCTGACAGTAAGTTTGTTCTTGTTGACTGGTTATCTTTCTTTTTATGTCTTGTCTTTAACTTTCTTGGGTAATATCCATTAGGTATTATATCCCAATAATTATAAACATAACAGGTGGGGGTTCATCAGCTTTTTAACCTCTGAGTCACAGCTGCACTGTTTAATGACCACATTCCTTGCTTCTCTCAGATGAGGAAGGCTGTTTGCTTTTAGGGAAGCCTTGTATTGCAGTGTTCAAAAATCATTTAGAGTAGCCTTTGTATTCTAACCTAAATGTAGTCTGCTTGGAAACTCAAAGGTTTGATGTACGAAGTCAATCTCATTTGTTTGTAAGATGATTAGTAAGGTTGAGAAACTGTAGATAGAATCTTTCCTCTCCTCTTGTAATAAATATAACTCAGTCAAGGCCAGGACTATTATTTGGCCTTTTTCACATGCATGAAACTGTGGTCATTTGTTCAAAGCCAGCCATTGCCTAGTTGCCAAAACCACTGAAACTTGGGGAGTTTTCTGGAATCGAAACAAACACTAATGTTTTGAGGAGAAGCAGTATAATGTATCATATGGCTTACTGTTTAAAAGCAGGGAATTATGTTTATATAATTAATTGCTGCTTAGAATGCTTATTCATTTTCATCTAGATGTGGCTGTTAAAAAGATTCACTGCGTTCATTTTCATCTAGCGGACTATCACTTTTTTACTTACTGGCTATGCAAGTAAGAAGTATTAAAACTTTATCAGATATTAAGTTGTTAAAAGTTCTACAATGCAACGGACCTCCAGAAAAACTTCTGAGCCTCTTGGTTCCTTATTGAGATTAACATAAAACTGGTGCAGTAAATTAAACCACAGTTAATGTGCATCTGTTCTTTAGGATCTGTTGTAATTCTTAATTCTGTAATGTTAGGAAATGTATCCTCAGTATACTCTTGCACAGGTGCTGCATTTCCCATATGTTTATGTTACGCAGTTCCCACCAGTGAGAGTTTAAATACTAAATGAGAGCAATAGCTTCCAGCATATTGATTGCCAGTGTGAATTGCATGGGATCTTGAGTGAGAAGTTACAGAGATATCATGAATTACATTACCCAGAGAACAAATTGGACAAGTTTCAACTGTTTATCACTGTGTAACTGTAGTGAGTGAATGCCAGCATAAAAAAGGGGCATTTCTGTGCAGTATTTTGCAGGGCATATGCAAGCTCATGGCAGGGTGGTTGGAACTAGATGACAGGACAAGGGGTAATGGGTTAAAGCTTAAACAGGGAAGGTTCAGATTGGATATGAGGAAGAAATTCTTTACTGTTAGGGTGATGAGGCACTGGAATGGGTTGCCCAGGGAGGTTGTGAATGCTTCATTCCTGGCAGTGTTCAAGGCCAGGTTGGACAAAACCTTGGGCAACAGAGTCTAGTGTGAGGCATCCCTGCCCATGGCAGGGGACTTGGAATTGGATAATTTTAAGGTCCTTTCCAATCTAATCCATTCTAATCCTCTAGGAGGCCCTGCTTCCTCCTCACTGCGCCATACCAGGACACACACTCCTTCCCAGCACAATCACACCCCCAAAATCTAAATGCATCTTCTCAGAAGCTTAAATGCACCCTATGAATAAACTATCGTAAGCAAATCTGACAGGAGATGAGCTGGAAATACCTTGGAAATATTTTAAATGGCTCCAGTGCCTTGGAGAGGTAATTAAGTGTCCTGGGCTAGAAGTAAATAATAGAGATGTTTATTTAAAAGTAGCTGAAATGCATGCTCCAGACCTGCTCGTAGTGACAATTCTTACTTGCAGCTCAGGAGGAAAAAAACTCTATTTAAGGAAAATTCTGCTCTTGGGGAAGATGGCTCCAAACCCTTTATTACATGAATTCCCACTTAAACTTCTTTCCTTATGTATGCCCCATGACACATTGGAGCAGTAAAGTCTCTGCAAACAAACACTCACAGACTCACAAACTAGGCCTGGCCAAACAAGCCTGCACTGCTGCCAGTCCAAGTGACCTCCAGGTTATGTCCCCGCTTGGCCCCAGCAGAGGACAAGAGAAAACAGCACCGTGTTCTGAGATGTAGTATCTATTCCAGAACCGGGGACAAATGCCTCTGCCTTTGAAACATATGAGGGAAGATTTAGCTGTGCTCAGAACAGTATGAGAATCACCTACACAAGCTCCACCATGCTCTGGGAGAATGCTAGGAAGCAGAGAGGCGTTAACCAGCCTGGACCACTGCTGGCACCCAGCAGCTGCTGACAACCTGCCAGCACATCCTGGGCTCTGCAGAAACGAAAACAACTTCATTAGTGGGCAGCCACAGTCTGCACTGACTTCAGCTCCTGGACAACTTCCATATATAACTATGCATCGGCTCAGTCTTTAGCCCAGTGTAGCTTCACAAGCAAGGCTTTAAGGTATCAGAGGATTTAATGACTTGGTAGTGCCTCTAACAGTGGAGACCAGCTCTTTATTTGCTATCCTAATGCACCATCCTATTGCATCTCATTACTCTCATATTCCAGAGTAGAACTATTGTGGAAACAATCAATTCAATAGCGAGGGACTGCTACCCTTGGGAAGTCAATGCACTTAGCATCTGAGAAGACAGAAGATCAAAAAACACCTCTGCATATTCCTTAGAATTACCCTGTAAAAGCAGAGGCCTTTTCTAGGCAGCTCTGAATATAAAAAGGATTTTCTGGGCTGCTCAATTAGGGCCTGTGACCAGCACAATCTTTTAATAATACTAGACAACAGGGCCCTGAATTTGAATAGACGTTCAAACAAATACTCTACTTTGACCAGCAGAGAAAGGAGCTAGAATACCCTCAAACAAATTTACCATGTGGCAGAGTGGCACGGGCACAGCATCAGGGTAATATTCCAGCTGTAATTTAGAGAAGGAGCCTTATAAACAGCTCAGAGCAGTTCCCATGCACACATCCTTTCCTCCTTTTCCACAGCCTTCCTGGATTTAAAAGGGAGATGCAGCTTTCTTTCAAAACACCCTCGGCAGAGTCACTAATAAGAACAGCAGCAACAACAAAAAATTACATGCTGGGACTAACTGGCAAGATCTGGCAGCACAGGAAGCCTCCAAGGCACAGAGCCAGACAACTGGAGCTCATGGGCCAGGTGGTGCATTTGTTCCTTGGGAAACCTGGCATTAGTCTCATCCAGCAGCTGAGCCATAGAATAATTCTGGCTTAAGTGTTGGAAAAAGTGTTTAAAGACTTGCTCTCTCAGCTGTGGGTGAAGGTGGCGTATATCAGAGCCAGGGTAAAGCAAATGGAAATCACTGCACTGGGAGTAGGAGGGACGTTGCAATTATCAGATTTAGAAGGAGCCCTTAGTCCCTGGCGCTGGCTTGAGGCAATGGATTTGCACAGAGGAGAGACACGGACACTGGAGACATGGCCCACAGGGATGCTCCGGTGTCTCCCCCTTTATAATAATTACCTACTGAGAACATGTAGGCAGGTAGGTTTGTTTCTGAGTGCTTGCAGTCTTTACCCACAGCCTGTCGTGGGTTTTCTGCCAGCAGGCATTGCAGAAAATTAATTCAAATTAACTTCTGAAATGGCTTACAGAAACTACTTTAAAACCTTTTGTGGACGCCCTCATTGATAAGTACGAGTGACCTTATTCCATTTCAGTTAGCTCATTACAAGAGTAAATTAAGATCAATCAGAGCCCCTCCAACTCTGGATTCACTTCTGTATTTAATTTGGATTAATTGGTCCTATGTCTCTCCATCAGACTGTGTCAAACTGGAGAACAAATGGAAAGAAACATTCCTGTGTCTTCCTGGTTATTACTCAGTGAGCGTCAGTAACATTCCATGTTCTCACACAAGGAGGTTCCACTCTTGTTTCTAACACCACAGTAACCACTGCTGTAGAACACACTAGTTTGGATCAAAGGAAAATAGCCCTGTAATATCTGAAAGTGATACATTGCCACTGGGTTGCTTGGACACAATTCCATGGGTCTATTCATATATTTTTGCTTCTTCTGCACAGCTCGGATAGCCACAAAACCTTCTGACCCCTCATAATTCCCTAAGCTCTCAGGCCAGGAGCAGTGAACAAATGATGAATCTGTCCTATCTAAAATCCTTCTGTCATCTTCACTATCTCCTAAATCCCATTACCAGAGCTGGTTTTGTGTTAGTGACTATACTGATACAAGTGGAACAGCATATCCAGGTACCATCTGCAATTACGGCATTACAGAAAAGTGGGAATTGTTCAGTATTTCCCATGAACACTTGTCAACAAAGGCCCTGTGAAGTCCAGAAAAGCAACCCTACAATAGGTAGGTGCAGCCTTTTTCTCCCAGTCCCCTGAACAAACATAACCCCTTTGGGTTATGGCCGGAGGTCAGTGAGGGACAACGAAAGCAGGGTGTCAGAAATGACAGGGTCCTGTGCCGTCACATTGGAACAAGCAGCAAAACCAAATGAGGCATCTGCCAGGCCTCACTCCAAAGGCAATCAAGCTGAGTGCTGTGGATGATGCCAGCTGTGATCTGGGCTGCACTTGACAGCCCTCAGCTTCTCCTCCAGTGCAGGCTATATACAGAGGCTACAGAAGGAGCTCAAAGCAAGTGAACCGAAACAGCCTGCATTTTACAGAAGTCTTCTGAGCTGCAATCAGGCTCTGGATCAGGCAGCAGTTGCTGAGCACTGAGACTTTTCCTTACAAGCAGGGTTGCCAGCTGCCTCATTTGGGGGCAGGAATAACCTGTTTTGACAGATTTACTGCTCTTGCCGTTTCCCCCTAAACCTTTAATGGAGTTTTTATGAACTGCTTCCTTCAAACACCCTTTTACCAGTTAGTTGACAATGCAAGGAAGTTACATTCACAGAGTGGAACAAAGTCAAGCAGACAGATGGGAGGCAAAACAAGCTGAGAAGAAACTCATGCTGCTTGCCAAGCATCTACCTAATATTTTCCACAACAAGCTGTAAGCAGTATTCCCCACTTTCTCAAATATCACATCTTCCTTAGGATCACGATTTTTAAGTCACCTGTTACTCTCTTACAGGATTACTAAAAGAACAGAATTAGTCAGACAACCTTTTTGCCTAGTTGGAAAATTTATCTTCTTCATATGTGTCAAGAATCTGTATTTATCCCTGTGCATCTGTACAGCAGTAAAGAGAAGCTGAGCAGCATTCCACTGATCAAATCGGTGTGACATTGGCTTCCTAAAGAAAATCAGCTCACTGGTAGTGTGCTAACTGCAGGCTTCACCAGTTAGTTTGAAATTCAGATGAGTGTAAACCTTTGGGACTCCGGAGACTGAGCTCTACTGTCAGTGAAACTTGAAAAAGCAGAAACCCAGGAGAATCTGTCCTTGTGTTGTCTCCTATTTAAATGATGATGGGTTTGCAATATTCAGGCATGCCTGAGTGTTCCTATTTAAATGTGAGGGGGTGACTGTGATTCCCTGTGTCTTTAGCATTACTTCTCTATGTGCCGTGGAAGTGACAATATTAACAGTACATGGGTTTAAATTTAGACAGGGGAAGTTCAGGTTAGATATAAGGAAGAAGTTCTTTACTGTGAGGGTGGTGAGGTACTGAAGCAGGCTGCCCAAAGAAGTGGTAAATGCTCCAGCCTTGACAGTGTTCAAAGCCAGGTTGGACAAAACCTTGGGCAACATGGTCTAATGTGAGATGCCCCTGCTCATGGCAGGGGGTTGGAACTTGATCTTAAGGTCATTTCCAACTCAAACGGTTCTACGATTCTATGATTGCTCTAGAGAAGAAATGGAGCAAGAGTGAAGCATGGAAAAGAAAGGATGTGGTACTGAGAAATGGCAGCAATGGCATCAAAGATGTGAGCTTAAACCTCACCTTGGTCAGACTTCCTGATGAATTTTGGGCACATCTTTTCTCTCTCACACATGTTAAAATGCATGTGCACTGGAAATGACTGGCTGGTTTTACTGGCCTTAGGCCTAATACTAAGACAGACAAAAACTTAGAAATCTTTAAGAGTGCTTTGTCTTCCCTAATTGCAGGTTTCCTGAAAGTTCTTATGCAACACTTGCGCAGGAACTCAAGGAGGAACACACCAGACTTCACGCTGCAGTACAGAATGTACACACCAGCCATCACCCTCTGCTCTGAATTACACACATAGCACCATTTGTCCCAAAGAATTCAAAGAACTTTACAACCTTTAGTGGAATATGAAGTAGGCTGGTACGAAGTCGTGATACAAAGAGCTCTCACTCTGATGAGAAGGAGGGGTTTCACATTCAGAGAGCTTGCCAGATGGGACTTGCAAATGCAGTAGCAGGAGAGTACTGCTCGAGGGTAAATCCATACCCTGAGGGCACAGCTGACTGCTTGAAGCCTATGAATTTCATGGTATGATTGAGAGAATTACTTTTAACTATCAACGTTTTCTTTTTGTTCTACTCTCGATCTATATTTTGCCAGAGAATGAAAAGAGGTCAAATATTGACCTTCAGAAGCATGCAGGTACTCCTTTCCAAACTAACCCTGAAGATGGACCAGGGAGGAAAAGCAGAGATGAAAAGAGCTAAGAGCAAAGGTGACCCATCACTTTGCTGAGCATTCTATCTGCATGCATTCAAACCCGTAGCCTAACGCAGACCACTTCAAGGAAGACTACCTTCTGTGGGAGGACTTCTACTAGTAAAATTATAACATAACAACGGGAAACACTGTCACATGCAACAACTATAAGCAAAACGTAATGCTTAAGACTAGAAGTTACCTCTTACAGAGACTACCACAATCGCTTGCAATACTGAGACAGCGCTGTGGTGATGAGAGCTATGATAGAAGAGATTCACACAGAACAGAAGACAAATATCTTGAAAAAATTTAAAGTATAATTGACAACTATCCAACACTAATATCATTTACAGGCCAAGCATCCGTCATCTTCCTTACTCACGGCAGTTTCCTGGGGAGAGCTAAAAAAATCAAAGCTCAAAGTAATGTATTCTGTGTGGTGGAGTGAATTTTATGTCTTCCTTCCCCTATCACATCTGTTTATTATTGTAGTGTATTTCTAGCCCCCTCAATGGGCAGGCAAACACTTACTATAAGTACTGCTTCCAGACTGACTGGCTTTGGTACTCCAGTGCTTCACGGTACTTTCTCCTCTTGAAAAGACTAAACAAGGAAGGCAAGAAGCAAGCTCAGGGAAATGAAAACACTACTTGTCATAATGAGGTCTCAAGAGAAAATGGTGAGTTTTATCTGCCTCCATGCTGTTGCATCAGTAATTTGCTCGTAGATCTCACATTCTAAAAGCTCTTCTAAATTCTGCTGCTATTATCAGTTTCAAATTCAAACTCATTTGTACTTATCACTCTATTGGCAAAAAAAGGAGACTGCCAGGTATACCTGCATTAGAGAAAACGTGATGTTGCTCCTCCTTTCAACTTACCAGTGTTCAGAAAGTGCCCAAGTAAAGCTGATATGTAATCCTGCCCATGGATACAGATTTACCTTAAGATACCTCTGACAGTTTCAGTTGAAAAGGAATCATTTATTCAGAAAACAAGGTTGACAGATGCAGATACACAGTCCATACTTGTTTAAAGCGTTTGGCTTAAGCCATTTTCTTTCTGTAAATGAATGTTTATATAGGGCTCGATGAGAACTCTGCCTGTAAAGCACATCCCAAGCATAACACTATATTCAAATTGCTGAGGCTGTCCCTGGTACTGCTTAAAACAGGCAGTGCAGTGTGGTAAAGAAACAAGACAGGGATGCCAGCAGAACTGGAAAACAGAATTTCCAGGCAAAATATTGAATCTCTTGCCTTGCCTGATTAAAGATGGTCTCTGTGTGTGACACCTCTCAAAAATCAAATTCAGTTAAATCAAAATTCAAGGTGAAAGCCCACCTATGGACAGAAACACAATTTGCAAGTATTTACATAAACTTCACAGTACTCCAGCTTTTTCATATGTAAAATGCCACTCTCTCCTCTACTCCCCTACAACTTCACATGGCACTGTCACTGCAGGATCCAACTGCCAGAGTACCCAAATTTGTTCAAAGCAGCTTTCAGTAGTGAAATCTTCAATCCTGCAAAATACCCTAAAATCTTTGGAGAAAATCCAGACAGGCTTTTATGTATTCTCTGAGTCCCATGCTATAGTATTCCACATACATCACTGCTACACACTCGATAGAAGCTACATGCTTCAGTAGCAATGGATTAAGGAAGTTGCAATTCTTTTAAGTAAAAGATATAAATTATATGCATTTTTAAAATGAGAGAGAGAGAAATCAGTCACCAATGATAGCAAGTAAGTTGTTCTGAAATGAAGTGATGCTGACAACTGTCTAATCCTCCTCCCTGTTACCAGCATTCTGGGAACTCTGTGAGGCAACAGCAAGGGAATCTTAACAGCAGAAAGTCTTATAAATCTAGCATTAAACTTGGACATCTTCACTCATCAGGTGAATTTCCTAGACAAGACAAAGCAACACTGGGTACTCAGACACAAAGCCACATGAGCTTATCTGCCTAACATAACCAGACAGCCCGAGGCAGGGGAATGAATATTCCTAAGTCTTTCTGGGTTTCTATTCCTTAGCTGACCCCGTCTCTGCCTATTTATGCACTTCTTCTCCTATACCAATGATAAGGTTTTACTTTGGCTTCTTCTCTGACTTTTTAAAACTAAAGTGTACAGTAAACCATTGCTGGCTGCTCCTTCCATTTGTGTTTTGTACTGCAGTAGCACAACACAAATTTCAAAACAAAAAGTCAGCTATGAAATACAAAATTTTCACAACTCCCAGGCTTATAAACTTTCAAAATGGGAAAAAGAAATTATTGCAGTTACAGTTAAAAAAATCCTAAGGGAAGTTACTGCAGGGCCTGTAGTGATAGGATAATGGCTAATGGCATAAAACTTAAACAGGCGAAGTTCAGGTTAGACATAGGAAGAAGTTCTTTACAGTGAGGGTGGTGAGGAGCTGGAACAGGTTGTCCAAAGAAGTGGTGAATGCTCCATTCCTGGCAGTCTTTAAGACCAGGTTGCACAGAGCGTTGGGTGCCATGGTTTAGTGTGACATGGGGGTTGGAACTGGATGATCTTAAGGTCCTTTCCAACCCTAACTATTCTATGATTCTATGATTCTCATCAGTGTCATCTGTCACCTTCCCATGCAGTTACTGTCCAGTTTGCCTTTTGCCAAATCCCTTTCAGGATTGGTAAAGGAAATACGATTCATTTGCATGCAGCTGCAGAAATAAAGAAGGTAATCTTCTTAACTCTCATTTGAATCTGAAATAAACCACAATGGTTTAAAAACCAGAATCCCGGGATTTTTAAACATAGGAACAGATAAGATATTATTGATTTACGTAGTGCAATACACTTTAGAGAACAATTACTGAGAGCATCTTGTTAGATAACTGCAGCTGTTTGCATTGAGGTAAGTCTACCACAAAGCTCTTATGAAGCTTCTTCTCTGCTGTGAAGTTAGAAATAAACTGCAACGAGAAGAAACAGATACAAATGGCAGATGTAATATTTATCATCTTTCACTCACATGAATCCCAGAGAGCATTAGAAACTTCACTAATTATTGAAAAGTGCTCCAAATCTTACATAGTATTTTGCTAGCAGTTAACTAATTTTTGGCATTATCTGCCACCAACAGCAGCTTTCCCTGGGCTACAACAGCAATGCAATCTACCTGTACTTAGAATTTATATAGAAGTAGGTAAAACAAAAACAAAAACTCAACTGGAACACCAGAGAGTGTTTAGGGAAATGAAAAGAAATTGAAAAATTCTGCATCAGAAATAGTCTGGGAAAAAACATTCTTCTCCATTCTAAACTTCAAATAAACAAAAGAAAAGAAAAGAATATCACATACATAGAATCATAGCATAGTTTGGATTGGAAGGGACCTTAAAGCTCATCCAGTTCCAACCCCCTGCCATGTGCAGGAACCCCTTCCACTAGAACAGGTTGCTCCAAGCCCCTGTGTCCAACCTGGCCTTGAACACTGCCAGGCCTTGAACACCCTGTGCCAGCGCCTCAGCACCCCCACAAGGAAGAACTTCTGCCTAATGCCTAATTTAAATCTATATCTTCCCTTACTTTCTTCAGTCTTTCAGTGTTCTATAGGTGGGCTATAGGGATGCTGGGGAGGGACTCTTCATTAGGGACTCTTCATTAGGGACTCTAGTGACCGGACAAGGGATAATGGGTTAAAACTTCAACAGGGAAAGTTTAGATTGGATATAAGGAAGAAATTCTTTACCATTAGGGTCGTGAGGCCCAAGGAAGTTGTGAATGCTCCATTCCTGGCAGTGTTCAAGGCCAGGTTGGACAGAGCCTTGGGTGCCATGGTTTAGTGTG
>JBCJKH010046996.1:17862-43868 GCA_039877255.1 Loriculus beryllinus
AACTGCACACAATGCTCCAGGTGAGGTCTCACGAGAGCAGAGCAGAGGGGCAGGATCACCTCCTTGGACCTGCTGGTTACGCTCCTTTGGATGCAGCCCAGGATACGGTTGCTTTCTGGGCTGGAGTTCAACTGTTAACCCAGCATTGCCAAGTCCATCACTTAAACCATGTCACTAAGTGCCACATCTACAGATCTTTAGTCATGTGTAAATCTATTTGTGTCAACCTCCTCAATGAAAAAAAGCATTTCCCAAACTAAATGCTTGCCTTAGATAGGTCAACTCAATTAGTGTTAAAAGGTTATCTACAGTTTTAAAAATGGGGAGGGGGGACAGGGGAATGGGACAGATGGACAATGACTTTAATGGATTTAAATGAGTTTAAATCATATTTCCAAAACAGCCTGATCTTCCTCAAAAAATGAAACCGTGGGACACTCCCTCCCCAATTTTCTGTCACCAATTCTTAAATGCACAAGGCAACTTTTGATTTCTGATAATTCAGTCTATTTCTGATAACCAAAATCCAGATCATCAAAAAAGCCAGTAATCATTAATTTCATGACTGAGACTGACTCCATTCAGCAACTGACATTTTGAGACTAATGCAGGGAATCACAACACACTGTAAGGTAGCCCACTGTAAAAGATTCAAACAAGGCGCAAAAGGAGAAGCTTTTTATGGTCAACCCTGTTAGGCTACAGCAAGTGTAAAAAATCCTGGGGATAAAGACACGATTGGCAGCATTTTTGTGGCCATGACTGATGGTTCCACACAGTGCTCAGGGAAAGGACCACCATGAAGCACACACAGTCCTGGTCTTGAGTTGTCCTGACTATCCCAAAGGAAGGGATCTGTGCATCATTGTGTGTGTATGCCTTTGAAAATATGAAGATACACTGTGTGTGTATCTTCAGCCTCCTCATCTATTGGGTGAGTTCTCTCTCATGTACCACTGTCAAAATCCCTACAACCCTATGGGGCAGCCAAGAGCAGGTGGGTTTACTTCAGTCATAAAGTGCAATTTCACTGCATGCAACATAAACTGGATGCAAACAAAAAGAGAAAATCACTGCCTTCATAGATCAGATTAATGTCAAAGAAGGGACAACAGTTTGGAAATTCATATTTTTCTTATTTTTAATATTTCACCTTGATCATGTCCATCTTAAAACACTGGAATTACTGTTTTGAAGGATCAGCATATCTGAAGCTACACAGCTGCAAACAGATCATTCCTGAGTTAGCAATGGATTACTAGAGGCTCCCGAAATGCAGTGCCAGCTGTTCCTAACATCTTTTTGGAAGCCTGAACTTAATCCAACACAATCCTACAGATCTTGGTGTTTTTACAGCCGCAGATACCAGGGCCCTTGTAGCAGACACCTCAGCACCCTACAAGGCAGGATGCCAGGTCATTTCTTACTTTAATTTATCACTACTAAAGGCAGGTCATCTGTAGCTTGATTAAGTACATCCTGAGAATACCCCAGGCATGGGGCACTGCAAGAGTTTCCCCAGGTAATACCAGGAAGGTCATTCCAGGCACAGGAGTGCTCCCAAGGACAGACAAGGTAGACCACTATCTTAGCCACAAACCTGTCCTGAATAGATCACTGGACACAAGCTAAATTCTGCAGTTTCCTACTGATAAAATACATCTCTTCCATCCCCTTAAGAATGCCATGGAAATCAGTTAATTAACAAACTAGGAAGAACATAATTACAGATTGTAGGATATCTTTATCACTATGAATATGTCATCACATTTATCACTGTTTCCTGTCACCACACACAAAGAACACGTCTTCAGCGCTGTTAGTTTAATTTGCAAGCTCCAAAATAATAATTTCTCACCTCTATTGACATTTCGAGAAGTTATTTTTGCCTTAGAAAAAGCCAACACAAGGATCTGTGAGGATCTGTTACACGAAGCAGCTTGAGGCTTTTATCTGCCTTGATAGCCAAATAGCGGTGTTAGAAAAGCACTACTTCTGCTCTGTTCAGAATCAAATTTCACAAAGAAAAAGAGTGACCCAGTTCAGCAGTGTAAATCCATGTCATCTCATTAGCTTCCAGGTTGAGCTGCAGTTAACATTCAGATGCTACAGGCTGCACTTCAGACAATAAATTCCATAAATATTCCCTGTGCTTAACAGGACCAGATAAAGACGGTCAGATCATTGCAGGGGTGAACTGACAGAGGTCACTTCAAAGGCCACATGCTTACAGCTGAGGTTTGCTAGGGAATACTCTGAGCTGTATGCTTCAGATGTTTGCATTGCTCCAAGCAGCAGATCAGCAAGCATCACTAAGGAAAGACTAATAACACTATTAATAACACTACTGATAACACCACTGAGTGAAATCAACATCACCACAGCACACAAACTATTCCCAAAGCCATCCCCAAAATCATCTCCCTGTATTTGCCTAAGGAAGCCATTCTGGGTTTCTTCCCTTTATTCCTAATATGATCTGCGTCCTTCAAATCTGAAAGTTATTAAGACAAAATTATTCAAGCTGGATTCATTCATTCATACAGCTTTTTCTCGTAGCTGATTCGAAGAGTCAAAGATGAGTTGCCTTTGTAGTCTGATGTGTTTTCTATTTCTTTTTTGAGAAGAAGCACCACCACCATGCCTTTGAAAACATGAACGTATGAGAACTGCACACTGGGATTATGACCCCACAGCCCTCACACTGTAACATGCCTGAAAAGTGACTTCAGTCTATTTCTATATGGCTGTTTATAATGAAAGTAAAGAAACACATCTTCAATCCCATCTGATTAATTAACTGATGCAACAGCAATGCTGCAACTGTATTTGCCAAGTTATCGTCCTTAGGACCATAATTAACACCAAAGAAGTTCCAGTGGGAATCAGGCTTGAATGACATCACTGGTAACAATTAAAGCTCCTGAAGCAGCTTTAATTGCAGCTCTTCTGAGCAGCTTCTTAGTGCTCTGAGCAACCCTTCAGTTCTGCCAAATGCCTCTTGGAGGCAGCTAAGGCTCAGTATGGTTTTACTGGACTCAAGGATCATCCTGGCTGAGAGAAATCTCTGACCTAAGGTTTTGCTTCTAAAATAACAGTGCCTGGCTTATACTTCCCCTTTATCCCCATTTTTTTCATGCAAGGAATGAAAGCACAAGAGGCAAGCGCACAGCTAAAATGGGAGATGGGGGTAGAGCTCTCCCTTGAGCCTGCCTTTTGGATTTGTTGGTAAACAATGTAGCTCAAGGAGGCAAGAGATCATAATGCTGACTAAATTTACTTACCTATACCCTAGTACTGTTTTGGCTCTCTTCACCCACTCTCCAAATCTTCCACACTGTAAATCTTTACAGCTCTCAGCCATGGATAATCACGCCTCATTGCATAAACCCCAAAACACCAGACTGATGCAGTATGTTGCAATATACTAACATAGTGGATTTTTAATGCTTTTGTTTTACCTAGTGGAGATATTCCCATTTTCACCATTGATCAATGTATCAACCCCCTGTGCAAGATTCCCCAGTGCCCCCTACAGACATCCGTCTACCCACAGACAGCAGTTTCTAATGAGGCAACACAGCTCCCTCTCCTCTAAAACAAATGTGAAGAGAGGACATCCTTGATCTTTTATTCCCTAAGTGTTTCTGGTGCAATGATCTACTTGCAGCTGACATTTGAAACTTGAAGCTAAAAAGAAATCCACAGATGGGCTTTGAAGGTCATCCAAACACAGCTTAAAACTGCTCTGTTTTGCTCCCTGGTGTAGCCTCAATACAAGCCTCTGGTTGTAAGTTAACCTGTAGGTCTTTCTCTCCAAGTTGGTCATCTGGTATATCAATCTATAACTAGGTGGGTAAGAGCAAAAAATTCATTTACAGAGATTTTCCTCTTGGGTTTTTTTTTTTTTTTTTTGAAAGCAGTAAAGCTGGAAACCTTTATTTTGTCTTTTAACTTACAATGTGCAAAGAAAAAAAATGTACAACTTGCGTCTTTTCCCCTCCCATCATATGATACCTAACTAGAAATAGATTTGCAAGATGAAACACAGTGGTAAATGTCTGCTGTATCTTTCCAGGACAGTGTGTCAGAGATACTGTGACACTCCCTAGGCTACCAACTGCACTTAAAAGAACTTGGGTTTGTAATTCAAAACTGTTCATTTTTGATCTACATTTTAGCAAAAAGACTAACTATGCGTTTGCATAAAAAGCTGACTACAACCCCATGCAAAGGATTAGCCCACATCTGCATGACACTTAAATCCTACTTAAGCCTATTCCAAATATCATTAGCGTTCTCCTTGCACAAATGACACAGCACAGCTCTGGATTAGGTAATGGGAGACATGTTTAGCGTGCTGGAGTAGATGACATAGGAGGAATAACACAGCATTACTAGGTTATCCCCTTAGATACACCAGCCTCATCTTATATATCCTTCCCTATATCATGAGCTGCACCTGCCATCATAGATCATACTAGTCACAGACACCCAGTATTATGCTGAATCACAGAGTAGGAGAGAAGCTGAGGCCTTGAGTGAAGCCTGAGGTAGTGGTGGAGCATTGCAGAACTTGGGTCTGCTCTGGATGACATCAGTGGTTACATACAGCCACAGAACATCCCCAATAATGCTCTGAATCTCACTGAACATACTAACAATGACTTGCTCTAAAGACCCAACTATTTTAAATTACATACTTGCTTAGTAAACCCCACATTCAGGCTCACTTTAGGAAGTGGACAGAACCAAGTAAGAAGTGCTTCTCAAATATAATCACAATAATCTAAGTGATGCAGGGCACTTTACACCACAAACTCCAGTCTAAGTTTAGACCATGAGAGTAAATACTGCCAGACAAGTCCCTGGAGCCACCTCCTTTGTCCCATGTCCTTAAGAGGCAGTTGTGTTTACTGGATTGGCATGACATATTTCATTCAAAGCCCAACTTCCAGGTGACTGCTGATGGCACTGATCGTGAGAGGTCACACTCAAAATGTGTTCCATGACTGCTGTCTCAAATTGTTTTCATTCCACGATCCACTGATTTTAAGGCATCCACCATCACCCAGTCTGACCTCTGGCAATAAAATTTATGATGGTGCATGGAAGTCTCAGGAATTCCTGCTAGCCAGATACTTTACAATGAACTTCAGTAGCACAAGAATAAGCATATTTTCTCACAGAGTGATTCTGTATGTGGGCTACGTGATTCTTCACCTCACATAATTTGCACTTCTTGCCCATTTCTCCTATACCTTGTAAATACAGGCGAGGCAACCTTGTAAATACAGGTGAGGTGATTTTGCAGAGCAGCTTCTACAACCTGCCTGAAGATTTCTCAGAACAGTCGAAAAGGAGTTTATTCTGCAGCTCCTGATTCCCCCCCCCATATGGCAGTGGTTAGGATCAGCCCTCAGCTCAACTGCACAATAATAGAAGCTTTTATGTCAAGTCTAGAACTGCTCTTCTGAACATCAGGAAAGGCAGAAAACCACTCTTGGCAATCATTTTAATTATTAAAGAGCCTGATCACCAAATGAGGGAGCACTGATTTAGCAAAGTTCCTCTATTGTATCGTGCATTAACATCATTAATCCTCAAAGCTTTGTAAAATGGACCTGCACAGCTGTTTGTGAGCTGTTGTCTTCAGCAGAGCAGCCAAAGGCCAAGAGGAAAGGAACTCACTAGGTTTTACCTAGACTACATGTTTACAAGATAAAGATAACACCTGATATAGATAAAGACAAGATAAAGATAACACCTATATACATTCATAATACTGCTGGTTTTAATTCTGTCTGGTTATGGCACACATGGAGAAGAAAACTCATTGACAGGCTGGGAGGCAAACTGGGTAGAAATTTGCAAGAATGCAATCAAAAAGGATAGAGGAATTCTGAAATGAATTCCAGGGGCTTGCCTAAAACCACCTCAAAAGCACAAACACGGCAGCAGTAATCATACCCAAACTCCTATGCAGCTTGGGAAGTAACAATAATTAAGTCACAGTAATACGGATTTCAGCTCAGTTTATTCACCCAAACATACAGGTTCTTTCCTAAAACTCGAGCCTCTGTGACTTCCCTTGTACTGTTACCCAACCTATCTCAATTCAAGATGTTATGTCATGTCATGTGGCGAGTTGCAATCACACCCCTTATCTGTACACAGGAGCAGCAGAATGCTTTGATTCCTGCATACCTGGACTTCAGCAACAGCAATATATTTCACAGTCCTGTACTTGGCACCATTTCCAGTCTCCTAACCAGGTTCTGTATTCAAGAAAGCATGACAATCTCTCTCTGGTTTTACTTAACAAAACACAAGGCCAACTTCAGGGGATATGCCTTGAAAGTAATATTCCTCCTCACATGGTGATACACCGGTAACACAGAATTGATATCAAAGTTCAGGTTCCTAACATAGTTAGAAAGATTGGAGACACAGGCCCATCACTGTCTTATTATGGGAGGTACAAAAATAAGTTATGAGCTGTTTGCGTGACCCACAAGGAAGAGGGACATCACCATCTCAATGTATTTGTGGAATCACAATAATAATGTTTGTGGAATATACACTTCTGCCCAGAAGGGTGTTAATGGCCTGATTTGCAAGGAAACAGAGATACTTTTACATAAGGGAACTTGTCCACCGAACCCAGTATCATCCTCTGTACCCAGACAACTGAAGTCAATACACAAACAGCAATAAATCATTCGATCACCTAATTACTCTGTATTCACTCTCTTCTGCTTTTGGAGCCATCCCTTCTGGAAAAGTGGCACAGAGAGCTACAGCAGTGAAGGGCTTGTGGAGATACCTGGGGAATAAGATAACACCATAAATGCAGCCTAAAAGTACAGCTTTTGTCAGCCCCACCTCTGGGCCATTAGCAGGTCCCAAGTGCCTTACAGAGCATTACCAAGAGAGAAATATATATTGCTTGTTATAACCTGGACAGAAACAAAGCAGTGGAGATTATTTGACTGGTTTCCATTTACTTGTCCAGCAGTTTACCCCAAGCACCCCAGGCATCTTCACACCAACCTCCCTCAGAGCTGAGAAATCAAGATGCAAGTTCTCAGTAATCTGCAAAGCAAACAGCCACTGGAAAGATCCAGTCCAGTCCTGATGTAACTTCGCTAATTCCACTGTGCTTACTTCACAGTTGAATCTGGTCCCTAGATCCTACATTGCTCCACTTCACACAGCTAATGTGTGTGACTAAAGCTCTGCTCAGCTCCAGATGGCCAAACGTCAAATAAATTGAAAAACAGCGATTGCCAAATCTCTGCTTAAAAGAAAAACAAATCACAACAACAAATAACAAAAAAGCTACAGAAGAAAAAGAGGGAGCGTGAATCCAGTATGAGAAAACATAATGCAACATGTTGTCTTCCCTTTTGTACCTCACTTTTATAAGGTGTTTACCTTGTAAAAGGTAACGGAAAGATGCAAAGGTCATAAAAATATCTCTGGTACTAGCTACTGAACAACATCTCAGCTCTTTTCATCCTGCTGGCAGTGTTTATGTCCTCAAAGGCAGAAAGCCACCACGCTCTAGATTAAGGGTAAGACCTCCATGCCCCTAAATAACAACTATATTCGGATACTGCACTTTCTTTAGAAAAGATAAGGCATGGCTAAAAAGCAAACTATGCACTAGACAAACCAAAAATGGGTACTTGCCTGTAGTTCTGCTAACTCAGAAATTATGATCAGCAGCAGCTGATCATGAATAACTGAATAAAAACATCTATATACAGGCACATGCAATCTGTAATGTTTCCAGCAGTTTTCCAACATGGTTGCCAGGATGGCAAGAGAATTCAGCAGAGCTACTCCGTTCACTGCAGGGCTTAGCCCAGAGGGAGGAAGGGAAAGGGGCAGGAAGGGACAGCAATATTTTGATTAATACACAGAACAGGAACTCATTAAGAATAGGATCAATTTCCAGCTTTATACAACTTCTCTTCCCTGCACTAACCTACATCTGACATCAGTCATAACACTGTACAAACAGCTAAAAGTAATTTTCACACCTTCCTTCTAGGATCACATGTTATCTACCATGTCCTACGTCAGATAAAGCAGACTGTGGATGAAATACAGATTTTACCTAAACTCCTGGAACAGCTGGGATGAACGATTCCCCAGAGACCATGGTGCCTACTTTTGTACTTTCAAATGGAGGGAATGCTTATTCAGCTTCATAAAGCTTATGAATCGATTAACATTCTTTTATACACAAATTAACATTCTTTTATTCATGCAAAAGCATAACTATCTTCAGTATCAATTACATTTCTAAATAACTAAATTTCTAAATAGCAATATATTGGTGAAGCTCTCTGTGCTGCTCTGAACATGCAGAAAAACTTGTTACCAAGAAAGTGTCCAAAGCGGGGGTTCAGACTGAACATAGCTGAATAAACTCGTATGTCTCATAGCAGAGAACCCTTTAAGTTACTGTGCTGGTTTGGGCTGGGATAAAGTTACTTTTCTCCAGAGTAGCTGGTATGGGGCTATGATTTGGATTTGTGCTAAAACAGTGTTGGTAAGAGAGATATTTTCATGCTGAGCAGTGTCTGCACAGAATCAAGGCCTTTTCTGCTCCTCGCCTCACCAGCGAGCAGGCTGGGGGTGCACAAGAAGCTGAGAGAGGATACATCTGGGACAAGCTGATCCCAACTGATCCAAAGAATATCCCACACCATATGGTACCTTGGTCAGCATATAACACTGAGGGAAAAGAGGGACATTGGGCGTGATGGCATTTGTCTTTCCAAGCAACTGCTACGTATTACGGAGCCCTGCTGACCTGGTGATGGCTGAACACCTACCTGTGATGGGAAGTGATGAATTAATTCCGTGTTTTGCTTCACCTATTAAACTGTGTTTATCTCAACCCAGGAGTTTTCTCACTTTTACTCTTCTGATTCTCTTGCCCATCCCACTACTGAGGGAGTGAGCGAGTGGCTGTGTGGGGCTGAGTTGCCGGCTGGAGTTAAACCACTACAGTTACAAAATGGCAGTGGTGAAAGGGACTTGAAAAGCCATGTGCATCTTCCTGCCTCAAGGAAGGGTGAACTGTCTCTACAACCATTCCAGTGTTCAGGGTCTTCCTCTGCTTCGTATCATGATGACAAATCTGGAATCATTCTGCTGGCCTCCACAGCTATTCTAGAGTCACATAACCCAAGAGAATATAGCTTGCTCTCCAAGAGCTCTCCTGCCAAAAAAGACTTTTTGTCAATATATTCTTTACCCATAAAAACAGTACTACAGTTGCAGAACATTCATTCAGGCAAGAAACAGATGAGAAATAAAACGCATGCTGATTATTTCTGAAGCACTTAGGGAAGATCAAATTGCTGTGTCTGCCTCACCCTCTGCTACTGCAGAATACTATGCTCAAGTGTAACCAGTAGTACTGCCTGACATTTTCAAGACATATAAAACAGGAAAATAATCATTTTAGAGAGGCATTTAACTTCCATTTCCTAGTAGAAAATGAATTTGATGCTAATCATTTGCGCTCCTGGGATGAAATATTAATATTAAAAGCAGCATGCCTACAGGACTCATAGATACTATAGATACCATAGATATTGTCGGACAGAATGAAAAGCTGAATTAAAGATTTCCTACTGGGTTATTCTGCCTTCCAGAAATTAAGGAGGGTGAGGCAGAAAATGAACTTAATGGTAGTCAAGAACTGTTTCAGTCCAGGATGGGGATTGTTTCTGGTAATACTCACCCTGGACTGAAGTCTGGGGAAGAAACATTAACAAATGCTTCACTAAGAACTCGACACATAAAAGAAATTCTGAGACAGCACACTAAATCCTCATTTAGTGCATTTTAAATGAAGCAACAGTCTCCCATATTGGTGTCAAAACATGGGGTTTTTTTATTCTAGAACCTGGAAAAATCTCAGCCTCTCTAACTCTTATCTGGTCCATTGGCCACAGTTTTAATACAACATTTATTGCTGGAAATCGGAAAATGAGAACACCCTAAGCAATTTGAGTTTTCCTGCCCCCAGCATGAAAGAAGATATATTCTGACTTAAACTATTAAGTTTAGAACTGTTAACAGCATCATTAGTGTTTAGGCAGCAGCAGTGATTCCCGTGGAGTTCATTTTCTCTTCCAGCTATTCTTTCTGTCTTTCCAGTTTCATTTACATGAAGTGTATTTTGCAAATAAAAAACCTACTTGTTACCATCACAAAAACACTTTTGATCAGGTCTGGCTTCATCTGTGGGGATCTTTAGACATGTCAGAAATCAAAAGGACATTGAAGCTGATCTCATAATTAATCCATTCCCAGTGAGTTAACAGAACATTTTGTTGGCATTGTGCTTTCTAGTGTCTTTACATGCCCCAGTTGATGTGGCTTTCTAAGTGCCCTAGGAAACCTCTTCATATTTCTATTTAAAACATCAACTTGCAGTGCAAAGAAAGCATTTGTAGAAAAGAACTAACTAAGTATTTAAGGGAAACAGCAAATTCTACTTTTAAGCAGCAACACAGACTGTGTAATTCAGCAGGATGGAAACATATCAGGGCTGGAGCTGTTCAGTCTCACTTAAGATTAGCACTTTGCTATGCAAACATGGCACCAAACTTAGCTTTATGTTTTTCCCCTCCAAAGTCATATGCTTGCACACGTGCTCCCCCCAGCCTTTCCAGGCCCTATGCTTGTGCGGTATTGCTAGAGAAGCATAACTTCATAAGGCTGGGAGAGAAACCTAATTGCTTAAAAATAGGATCTGGCAGAGCACCAGCTCCTAGATCAGTCTGTGAAGCGTTCAGAGGTTTTAGGCAGCTCAGAGTTTTTCCTCAGGCGATTGCAAACCAGTAATTCCCTCTGCTCCCTTCAGAAAAATCACAGCAGGATCTGCAGCAGCTGTGGGGACAGTCACTGCAGCAAACACTCCCCTTGGCCTTCTTGAGGTGTCCAGAAAATCAACGAAACAAAACAAAGAGCTTTTTGACATCAGAACCTCACAGCTCCTTCCTGTAACTCTCTAAATGGTCTCTACCCCCATCTCTTTTAACCTTTTTTAGGTTCAGGGCTGGTTCTGGTCTGTGTCGGTTCTGCCTCTGTACCAGTCTGGAGAAGGATTTCCACACACATTCTCTTGCCTCACTCTGCTTTGGATGTGTCTCTTCTGCACACCCTTCTCAGGGGCCCTTCTTTCCATTCTTCTTCCACTCTCCACAGCTCTTACTATCTCCTTCATCCACTGCCCTCATGACTTCTCAGTATCCAGAGGAAGACGCAGGAAACAAACAGAACAAGGGCAGAACAAAGCTTAATCTTGATGCTGCTTCCATAGAAAACTGAGTCAGAATCTGTCTTAGCAACATACTTGGATCTTGCTGGACCTGCACACTTGGAGGAAGGGTTCAGCTATGGAAACTGAGCATCATAGAAAAACCATCCCACGTAACCCCAGTAATATTTCAGGAAGAGGGACTGTGTGCAACACAGCATGAATTAATCCTCTCCCTTTTTTCAGATGGCTGCAATAAGCACAGGTGATTAAAGTTTCTTTTTATATATATATATACATATATACATATATATATAAAAATATACCTAGCAGGCTCCAAGTATGTTTACGTGTACACATACACATCTATACACTTGCACACAACCACCAAAGGCAACTTTGCTGGCATTACCCTTTCCCTACAATTCCACCCATTAGTTTCAGCTGGCTTCTCCTGACCTACCCTCTCTCAGCCATTCCCTGGGGAAACAGCACAACAACCTTTACTAAAAATACCTCCTGAGCATCATAAATAGCAAGATGGCAGGGTTCTTAATCCCCCTTCAGGCACAGAGTGCTTTTGCTTTTGATATATACAGAGTGGCAACAATGTACAGGGAATAAAGTGCCTCTTCTACTACTGGTCTGTGTGCCTTGCACAAAGGCAAAATGGGAATTCCTAGTATATATAAATGGTGTCATGAGAGGACAAAAGAAAAAGGGGAAACTGCTATTGCAAAAAGCCACAAAATCTCCCAAATCTGAATGTTTAACTCAATAAGATTTACTGCCCAGAACATAAGACCTTTTATTAACATTAGATCTTTTATTAAAGAAAACTTTAGACCTACAGTTACCTGCAACAAGCAGGAAGCCAGGCAGTGGGAAAACTCAAAGCAAGAGAATCACAGAATAACAGAATGGGTTGGGTTGGAAAGGACCTTAAGATCATACAGTTTCAACCCCCCAGCCATGGGCAAGGGATGCCTCACGCTAGACCATGCCACCCAAGACCCTGTTCAACTTGGCCTTGAAACTGCCAGGGATGGAAAAGGGGAAGGTTGACTCATGCCCTGCTGAACTTCTGCACCACCACAAACTGTACCAAACAAGCTGAATACCCAGTGCCATGCTGGGCTGGTGGAAGGAAGAACCAGATGTAACCCCTTCATGGAACTTCACTTTTGAAACACTATACCAAACACTACATGAACCTCGCAACATCCCTGCCACACAGACTTGAGAAACTGCAGAATCACAGAATCCCAGACTGGTTTGGATTGGAAGGGACCTTAAAGCTCATCCAGTTCCAGCACCCTGCCATGGGCAGGGACACCTTTCACTAGAGCAGCTTGCTCCAAGCCCCATCCAACCTGGGCTTGAGCACTGCCAGGGATGGGGCAATAACCTCCTGCATTACCTAGGGACTGAGGTCACGTTGTATCTAGATACACAAAATACATTAAAGATCCTAAAAGCAAACTGCATTTGAGTCCAAGTTTTCACCATTTCCTTATCAAATGTATTATAGGCAAAAATTCTGAAGTACCAAAGAAATTACACAACTGTGAGCTCTGTTGACCAATACAATTCTGGAAGTTTCAAAAATGCCACTGTCCAGCTGCAGCTCTAAAGGAAGGACATCACAACTGGTATTTCCTATATAAACATACATCGTGTTGCAAGCATGGAAGGAAATAATGGTATCCTTGTGGCAACCAAGACATTTGCCATTTAAATATTTAAATTTTAGATTACATTTTCAGACATACAGGAAGCAAGATAATGTCATCAGAATTGTGTTGCAAATCTGTCATATTATGTATGAACACTATCAGTTAACCAGAGCCTCTTTCTCTGCTACACCAGACTCCAACTGTGCACTACACATCTAAGTACACAACACGCTTTTGTCATTCATCTCAAGTATGGAAACATCTGGCAACAGAAAATAGGAAAAAAAATATTTACAGATATTTTTGGACAGAGATTACTTCAGGTCAAGTCAGAAAGCATCCCTAAGCTACAATCATCAAATACTTCTACCAGTTACTTTGGATTTAGCTAGCGTTACTAAGAGAGAAGTATGACAGAGGCTTTTTATAGCAGCTGCCAATTCAACAGTGATCAAAGTTTTATTATTCTTCCTTAGATCAAAGTCTGGACCGGATAATTTTGGGGATTAACTCCAGCTCATGAAGTAGAATAAACAGTTTGGGATAACCACATGATTATATAATATTGCCTTCTCGAAGTAAGTTTTGTTCTTATTTACATACACCACAGGTTTTTAGTGGATTGTCTGATGCTCATTTAATTAGTTTACTGGCTCTCTAGGACAATAAAAGAGAGAATTATACAACTATTGTAATCCTGCCTCATGTATGTACATTCATATGCAGAGGATATTCATAAGAACAGGTGAAACTAAGATTAAAAAAGTAAAACTGGGCACAATTCCAGTGCAAGTTAATAGGTGTCACAGCTCTGCTCATTATAAACCACTCCAGATACCTGCAGATGGCCTTTTGTGGAGCAGAGTCATTCACACGCACCCTAGCACAGCCTGGTCATGCATGTACACACCTCTCCAACACTAATGAAGAAAGGCCTTCACAGAGAATATTAGTATATTTACATTACGTTGACTTTCATTAACAGGCATAGAATATTACTTCATGGACAATATTCTGCACAATTCCTTTTGCGACTAAACCTAATTGTAAAGGTGCTTTGATTTGTGCTTCACTCAGGTATGCTTTTATTCAAGAAAGGCTTTTCTTCTTTTGGTTTCATTCTGAGAAAACCACTGAGTTCCACATTGTCTATTGATCATAGGCTCAGCTATATTCTTGTTCCGCTGAACAAAGTATTTAGTATTCTCTGCAGTGAAAAAGCAAGTCCAGAACCTAATTCTTCTTTTATACCTTATTCTATGGAATTCATTCATCTTACACAGTCCTTACTGTAGTCAGCTCTTCCACAAATGTTTATTAGAGAAGTAGCAACCTAGGACACCAGAGAAAGTACTTTGGCATAAACAGGTTTAGCTTTTTCTGTATGTAGGGTTAGAGCTGGAACATGTTTTTCAGAGCTGTTATTACATTCTCTCAGCTATGTTCCTTTATTATTGACTAGGTTTCATCTCTTATCTAACCTGGTTGTCTCTCAGACTTTCTAATGCCAAAAATAAACTAAAGGCTTTCATCACTAGTTTAAAGGAAACTATAATCTGACCAGCAGTTTTGCTGACTTCTCTGTCGATCAAAAATGCCTCATACACGCCTCATGCAATAGAAACATCAGCTTTACAATAACAGTAATTAAAGCAGAATCCTTTCCTTGAGTGAAATCCTGCAGTCCTTACTGAGATAAGAGTTATGTTGGAGGAAACTAGTTAAAATGAGAGCACATTAGAAATGACTGAGGTTCCAGGTGTAGCAAAAGGGAATGATAAAACACTAAACTTACAGAAACCGTTTCAGCTTCACACTTTGGATTTAAATGTGTCTATCTCTGTTTTGTCATTTAGAAACAGAGTAAAATATTTCTATTAGTAAGGAAGCAGTAAACCAGGTCTTATCATGCCATCCTTTGTAAAGTCCACTGTGGCAAGACCACTCACTTCTCTGACCTCTCTTTAACAGGGTCATTGCTAAGCACCAGGCCAGTAAGTTACCAAGAAAAATGTCTATGAACATGAAATAGAAAAAGACATCACTGGCTTCATCCATGAAAAGCAACACATACTGCACCTTTCAGCCTCCTCCAAAAAGAGCTAAACAAAGTCCAAAGGCTTCAGAGAGTCAGAACCTCCCAATATGCTGGCTGGCTTGGACTGGCTTAGACTACCCTCTAAGCTGAAACTGCATATATTCCACCGGGAAAAAATAGTACCTTTTGCCTCAGCTTTGAGAACACTGTGTTCTGGATGTTTCCTATGTCATGCTTCTGTCCAGAGCACCCCTCAGTCCCAGCTGCATGGAGAAGGCATGTCGCCTGGGAACCTCTCATTGTGATTCTACCAGCACAGCAGGAAAACCCCAGCACCTCCTCTTTGGAGGCAGAGCACATACTGGTGCCACAAACACTCTGTCTCATCACACTTCTTTACACATCAGGTTTTTGTACAGTGATGATAACAGAGCTTCCTTCCATTTCAAAATGTAGAGCTCAGATGGACAGATTTATAGTTTTCCTCAAACATAAAGTGCATGCAATCTTTTCTAGCGAAGGAGAAGCAACCCCAAGCTGGCCAAAACAAACTGTTCAAAACAGCACAGAAGTCAATCCAGGCTATAAAATCCACCGAAGAAATTGGGTAGGTACTCAGACAGGTAGCTCATATTCAGCTCTCACTAAAGCTCTAAATAGTCAGCTTCACGTTAAGTCTAATATAAATGCGCGCAGGTAAGCAGCAGGCACCGCATGGTGGACATGGCCATTTTTCATGGTTTACATGGAACAGAGCCACGAAAGTGCTGATTCTGGCTTACAAATGGGAAAAGGACAACATAAGACAACTCCATCAAAGGTGTACCCTGCTGAAGCATGTCTGGTCAAACCTGGGTTACAAATTAAGGATTTCCCTATATAACATATGGGACTGGTAAAAACACTGAGTGCAATGCACAGTAACATTTGCAGGACTGGGGCTCTTACTTGGGTTTGAGCTTCTAAAACTGAAGTTCTTTCTGAAAACACGCCACAGCAAGGGCTGAGCATGTAAGAAAATGTACATCTCAGTGATTTTCTCTGCTACTACTGTACAATGTCTTGGAATTTTCTTTGGGTTTTAATGACGAAAAAGAAAGGAGTTGTAGTGAGGTGGGGGTCAGTTTCTTCTCCCAAGTAACAAGCGATAGGGTTTAGACTGGATATTAGGAAAAGGGTGATGAGGCATTGGAACACGCTGCCCAGGGAAGTGTTGGAATCATGGTCCCTGGAAGCATTCACAAACCATGTAGATGAAGCCCCCAGTGACATGGTTTAGTGGTGGTCTTGGCAGTGCTCAGGTAGTGGTTGGACTGGATGAGCTTAAAGGTCTTTTCCAATCTAGTTGATTCTGTGATTCTAAGAACAAGACCTAACTATAAAGGCATTGCAGCCTAAACAGTATGTAATAAAAAAGCTACAGGCTACTTGCTGATCTCAGAGGTCCAAGTCTGCTTTCCACTGCCTTTATGCTGCAAAACTAAGCAATACTACATCAATCACATAAATTAACCGTGTGTGGTTTTCATTTTCAGTTACTAACAGATTAGATTAAAAATAATTCAAAATATTCAACTCAAACCTATTAAAAGAGAGAAGGGAAAAAAAAAAAAAAAAAGAAAAAGCAAAAGATAGAAACCCCAAAAAGATTGTTTTCAGAGACTGCAAAACACATGAGGCTCTGGTGTTCTTCACTCAAAGCAATTGTGCTGGCTTTTCAATCCATAAGCTGATGCTTATTTTCCTTCTGTGCAATTCCTTTCAAAGCCATGCATCTAAAATAGATTCCACCTCATTGTTCCAATTTCCTCTTGTTGTTGCCATTAGTCTATGCAATTCTTTCCACGCATTCAGGACTAATTTTCATTAATCACAAAATTTAAACAGCACAGACTGAGCTTTGTTGAGGGAAAAACAAAAGATGGGAGAAAGAGGTAAAACTTAAACAGGAGCAGCTTAAAAGATACTACTGCTTATGTCAGTAAGATATTCCTTCTCCCCATTCAGAAAAAAAACTCTACCAGGCCCAAAGTTCAGCTGAAGCTACTGATCCTCATGTACAGGCAACTACAGCTTGCAGTGACAATCCAGGTACTGATCCTGAGCCACTAAATTGAGGTTCAAGCCCTAAAACTAGTAACTAGAGAAAAAAAAAGATGTTAAGTCATTACATGTATTTGGAAGAAATAAACCAAAAATGCAGCTAGGATTAAGTAACAGGATGAAATCAGTACAGAAGTAATTCAGGACAAAAGCTGTGGAGAGAAAAACCTTCAGAGCCAGTTCCAAATCCTTCACAGCACAGGTATTCCAAGTGGGAAACAGCTGTGTCGGCATGACCACACACACAGAGCTCTGCCTCAGGTAACACTGCAGAGCACTAAGCCCTGCCAAGAACGTGCTCCTTTGGGCTATGGAGCATTATCCCAAGGAAAAGGGTGGAAATCACTAGGAATGCAAGCAGTGAAGCTGTAATAATTAACTACTCTGAACATGCTAAAATTGTCTACTTCTAATATTAAGGAAATACCCAGCCAGCTCTCACTGCCCCATTCTCCATGGTTGCTTGCCCTGAGAGCATTCAGTAATAGCACCTACGAGTCACACCACAAATTAGGGATATTATCATGTGTCTGAAAGAAATACCTCTGATAACAAGTAGAAAAACACAGGGACAGTTTTCAGAAAGGATACGGAAGACAATATTGTACTCTCTTAAGTGGCTGCTTCCTTTAGATAGGAGCTATATTACTGTGAAAATCACAGCCTATAATAAAACACTGACCAGAGCCTCTCAGCAGGTAGTTTTTAAACCAATCACCAGAGACCTCGATCAGAACCATTGCTGCCAGCAACAGCAGCCATGTCTACAGCTCTCTGAAGAGGATAAGAAGGTTTGGAAATGAAAAGGGATATTGGTAATGGGAGTATGTAGGAACTCAAGCTCCAGTATTTAAATTTCCCAGTGAAAAATCTGCGACTTCTTCACAAAAAAGCTAGTTCACAACTGGGAGACGGATCAAGCAAACAATGTGCACAGTGGGGATGGAGAAAGAGCTGTCACTAGAGAAAAGCATCATTAGCTGAAGTTTATCACCTTCTGCTGGAAATCTGTTATCAATTTGTGTAAGAACACATGAGGAGCCCGAGAAGAGGCCAAAGTGGTGGAAATTCCCCTGTTCTGACCCAGCTTTGAGACTCAGGGAAGAGAAAAAACTCATTTCAGTTCTTGTCTCACCTGTGAACTGAGGACAAAAACCTCACTCACACCACTGTTACAATGATTTGTCTATCTGAAATGAGAAGTGTTTGATCTACGTTGGTTAGAAAATCAAATAGGAAAAGACAAGGACTGTAGTATATAATAAATCCTTAAGCTAAACAAGCCTACTACTTCAACTATTGAGTAAGCTAAAAATGCAATTCCTTTCTCTGCAATACCCACATTAGCAGTATCAGAGTAGCACAGTGCAACCTGTTCATATTAGACAGTGATAGTATTTCTTTAACACTGGCCTTGTCAAAATTCAGCTATGGCACAAAAAAGGCTGAAAAGACACTAGTGTTGATAAACCTATTTTATATGCCTCTGTTTTCCTGCAGTAGCTGTCTACTGACCTAAATACAGCTCATGCTAATTCTTTCAACATTTAGACAAAAATATTTGGCAAAGATCTTTGTATTTGACCATATCAAACATTCCCATTTGTGCCTGTTTGCTCTAGCATAACTGCAGATTATAACAGTTAAAAATAGCCATTTTTCCATTAACTTAGACCTTCCTGATAACCAGTAGTTTTGACAGTTTTTAGGCAGTTTGAGATAACATGCACAAGTAGGTCACAGTTATACTTGGCTTTAGAAAAATGTTTTTCATCCAGAGAATGTACAGCTCTTTGCAAACAAGCCCTTAGGTAAGCTACACTCTACAAGGCTTCCTCCAACACCCAAATTCAGTCACGTATGAGTCCTAACAGCAAGTACTAAATGACAGCTTAAAGTAGAAGCTGAAGCCCTTTACAAACTACAAAACTGAAAAGCCCAACTGACGTCAATGGCAGCTCTCCCCTGATCCCAACAGGCTGCTGAGCAGGTCGTGAGAGTGCCCTGGGAAGGACTCCAGCTTGAAAGGGAAGTGAAAAGGGAGTTTCAAAGCTCATCTCAGCTCCCAGTTCACCCAAGATGATTATTTGCTCAAGCGGCTGGGAATACTCGTCTGTGCTGCTTCACCTGGCATTTGGTCATAACATCTGCTGGAGCTCTACTATGAGGACAGTGGGAGAAGGGTGTTAAGAGACCTTATGCTTTCTTTTCATGACAGCAAGATGTGAGGACCAGGTGTGAGGGACTGCAACAGCCTAGTCTGTGAAGGGTGCAAGAAAATAAAGGAATGTTTCAGAATATTCACCTTAAAGCACGGGTGGAAAAGTTAGCTACCAGTATTTCCATAGTGCAAGCAGAGAAGCATACAACTCTTCATCCAGAGCTCCATTTCAGGCAATTTTACATGGATTTGTTTTATTAGTTACACTTTCTGTATTGACTTACAATCACTTATAATGTCAATGACTATATGGGTAGTTTCAGGAACTAGAGCAGAAGAGTAAAAAAGAACATCTCCAAAAGTACAGAGGAACTGCTGGATTTCAGGAGTTTCTTCTGTCATGTACTGCAGTCAGCTCACTAGAGCATGCTGCCTCCTGGAGCAAAAGAGATGAATAGAGAGCTGCACAGATTGAACACGGATAATACCGTGATGTTTTTTGCTATCCCCAGAATATCTCCTGCAGTTTAATAATAAAAATGGCACAGGTGAATGTTTAACTGCTTTGCTTTTCTTGCTATGCTTGGTATATAATCAGCAAGCAGACAGCTCCACGTGCCTGACGCATTCAGGATAACAATGATCGCCTTTTGGACAGCTAACACAACACATATTAACAATCAATATTTGCTGAGCTTGCAAGCCTCAATGATACTATGCTTTTAATGAGACTGCATATGCATAAGTTAATGTGCAGTGTGCCTTCATGAAGCAAAGGGGCCCTATCTAACATTTGAACAAAGCCCTTAAAGACTCACTTCTTATTTGAGCTACATTCTCATGAGTAACCTCATTAAGACCCATCATACCATATCAGTGTGACAAAGTAAATTCATATGTATGATTTTAACAGCAGTGGTGTTTAAAATGGCCAACAGCAACAGTGGTCTATACTGCTTTACACACAAACAGCCTTTGATCAGTACTGAGTAACTCTATTTACTGGCACAAACAAACTTATTTTCCAACTAAGTCCATTTGTTAAAACTGAAAAGCAGATGTGGAAAGAGATTAATATCTTAATCTCCTTTATGAATCTTATTCACTACTTCTCCAAAGTCCTATGGACTCTCTCTCCAATTAATTACTGTGAATAAACTAGATGGTACAGGAGAGGCTGAGAAAGAATTCACCCTTCCTCTCCAGGCAGCTCTCCAGCAGAATCAAGCAGGCATCAAACATCATGTGCTGTGCAGATGAATAGGAAAGAGGGATGGTGGGGGGAGGAAAAGGGAATATGGCCAGTGGAAACGTTCCCTGCCTTTCCATTCTGTACAGTTCACTTTTGGAGGAGTCATCTGGGGAGCTGAAATTGAATAATTTTTCTGTCAATTCCCCAAATCCAGATACCCCTTTGAAGACAATATAGCTAATCCATGTTATGAATCTTTGCTGGGTTTTAACTGCTAATGCAGCCTTAGCAAGGTGCTGATGCTCATACACTTACTGTTCTTCCAGAAATGGATTCTTTGGAGACCAATACAGTCCATTTCTTCCTAAAGCAAGAATTCTACTGTGTCACAGAGAATTATGCTGCTCTAACACCATTTATTATTTATACCTAAAATGGGCGTGATGCCGTAGGAATATGGTCCTAACCACAAAACACTGACAACCTTTCAGCAGCCACAGGATGCCTCCCATGTGCATGAAGCTCATTTGGACATCAACAAGAGCCCAAGTTAATGAAAGAGCTTGCCCATGCTGAGCAGTATTTAATGTATCAAGATGCAGAGAAATAAAGGGATGAACAAATAAGATGTATCCCTACACGCAGGGGGTTGTTAATTTGTAATATGTAAATTTGACAAAGTTTTTTTTTCAGCTCAGAGGGAATGGGGAGTGGTTTTACCTGTCATTACTGTGCAGATAATCTTTCCTCAGAAGATGCTCACAAGTATTTCTGCTCTGACAACGTTCAGAAAATGTTTAACTTTATGTCTCCAGCACTCTAATTCATACTAATTACAACAGAAACACTAAAGCACCAGTCTTTGGACCACGCCTACCTCAGTTTCTCACATTGGAAGCAGATGTTTGAGACAAGGCAGGGTCTGCAGTAGGTGAGGCTGAGCTGTTCACCTCCAGCTCAGAATCACCAAACACAGCCCGAATCTCTGCACAAACGCATGCAAAGGACAAAGGCTATTCGAGTTGAGGCCATTATGAAAACAAACGCAAATTCGCAGCAGAACTTCAAAGTGTTCATTTCAAGCCAGCAGCAAACGTCCACCAGAGGTATAATCTGAGCAGTGGATTAACCACCACACCCTGACAGCAGCACTCGCGTTACAAGCGCCAGGACGAGCCCGATGCCTCCCCGCGTTCAGCAGACACATCAGAACCAGCTCCTCAGCACTACCAACCACCGAGCCCTGACCCTAAACCCACCCTCACCACCATAGTCCCTCCTCTGCAGACACACACGCTCCATCACCGCTCGAAAGGCAGCAAGCCACCGCCCGCGGGCGCTGGGCTAAGGCGAAGCGGATCCGCAAGCCTCACGCTCGGGTGCCCGACCCCTCAAGATGCTCTGCGGTCGGGTGCCCCGCTCCGGACCCGTACAACGGGACCAGCAAAATCTCTTCGCCTCCCTCTCCCCCCCCCCCAGTTCCAAAATCGCCCGCGCAACCTCCGCCCCAGCGCAGCGTGCGGGCACTGCACCATGGAGAGGCGCAAGGTCAGCGCAGCCGCTGCAGACCCACCTCTGGCAGACATGGCTCAGCCGGGTGCGGAGCCACCGGGCTGCGGCGGCCGGTGCGAAGGGCGGCAGCGCTGGGCTGGGCTGGGCTGGGCTGGGCAGGGCCGGGCCGGGCCGGGTCGCGCCGCCGCCGCGCTCCCTCCTCCTGCCCGCCCGCCGCGGTGCGGGGCGGTGCCGGGGCCTCCCTGCGGTGCGAATGGGGAGCGGAGGGGAGGCGGGACCGCGTCCCCCCCGCACGGCGATGCGCTGCGGGAGAGGCACAGCGGCTGCGATAGCAGCGCTGGGAACGAGCAGCGCTGATCCCTCTGCTACTGTGAGCGCTGGGCGGCCGAGTCTTCCAACGCAGGCACCGAAAACGCGGCTCGGCAGCAAGTCAGCTCGGTTATGGCCTGACACGGGTCTGCGGCACAAGGTGAGATTCACCCTCCGAGCTCTGCACCCGCATATCTGTATGTAAATAGTATAATAAACATTATAGCAAGGCTGCCTGCAAAACGATGTTGGCATTAACATACGGCAAAGAGCGCTCTCCGCTGCCTCCTGGCACTGCAAGCAAGCAAACTGGAGTGCCCAGAGGAACAAGATGAGTATCTAGTGACCACCCCTCCCCGAGGTAGCCTGGCCTCGGGTCTAATAACGCCAAATAGTCCCAAGCCATACTCAAAAGCCTTGTGGCACTGGTTTATTAGATGCTGGCAAGAGTTAAGCAGAACACGTCTAGTTTGTTCAAGAATAACAGGTTAGATGACCACATCAGAATAATGAAATTGAAACATAAGCACAGACTGATTTCAGAATGGGAAACCGTGAACCAAAGAAAAGCACGATCTGTCGTGCTCAGTGAGGAGCCAGCATGTAAACTAAATGACAGGAGAGGCTGAATCACGCTCCTCCACTGTGCTCTACCCACTAGTTGTCTTCATACAAGCAAGAAGCCTACACAATTTTTCCATTAAAGAAACCCCAAACAATTACCAAAATCTTTATATCTGAGAGAGGCGATGAAGAATTCATCACAAGTGTGTCCACCAGCAGAAATGGACACTAGGAACAGACATCCCACATTCCCACTGTTGGAAAGCACAGCCCAGTCAGTGCTTTGGCTCCATCACAGCAACCCTTAGGCAGTGCTTCCCCATGACACCAAGTCGGGAGTGTACATGTGTAAAGCATGTGCACTTCCATGCACAAGCATGGAAGCAGCAGCAGAACAGTCAGCACACACACACCCCTTCTCATTGGGTGATAGATGCACAAAACCTGAATCTGTTTGTCTCAATCTGGGTTCATGCTCATATAAAGCAGTGACTTCTAGTCATACCCAACACTATTTTCAGTGTCCTCACACCTCAATTCAACCAAACTCCTTATGTCATTCTGTTGTCTTGCCCACTGCAAATGTATCTGAGCCCTGCAGCAGGAATTAAATACATCTGTTCTTCCAAACTCCTATGCCATTATTATGGGTGAGCTGACATCCACTCGAAAAACAGTTCCTTTCCCTGTCTCCTTTTCTGAAATGAGCAGAACTTTCCACTTGGAAACAACTCAAGTTTTCCTTCTTGTATAAAAGAGCTGAGGTTTTCCTCAGTCAATGTAGTATGACAGCATTTTGTATTTTTGAGTCATTTCCTAGGCACTTCCTTTGGTGAGTTTCTGACTAGCATTATGAAGGGGTCACCTATGTGATACTTACTAGATGGCTTCAAAAGGAAGGTTCAGGAACATGTAGAAATTAGCTTTTTAATGAAGAACTTCCTTTCTTTATATTGCTAGGAAGTAGGAAGAGAAAGGCATGTGTAACTTGGTTTTCTATAGAACACAAGGAGTTTATTCCATTCAACATAAAGTCTCTAAGGAAGAGAATGCTAAAATGGATCAGATACAGCACTCATTTATTAAAAGGAGCTTTTTAGCTGGGTTTCTGGAGGAACTGAGGCCGATAAAGTTTTATTTTCCTGTCTGGCCATCAACTCCCCACCAAGATTTTAACATTTGGATATGGAGAATTTCTGTTCAGGTTAACTAAAAGAGATAATTCAGAAGGAGATTTACATCCCTGTGAGTTTTGTAGCAATTAGCACTTAAGAAGAGAATATAAAATGAAGGAGAAAATCTGCAGTGGCAGCTCAATGGTTACCAGTTCTGGAGGGCATGTCTTCATTAGCCACAAGTACCAGCCAAGCAATCTGCATGTGTATAGCTGAATCAGCTCCTGTAGCTGCTGTCCCAGATCCTGACAGTCTCTAGGGAATATGGAAGGAAGCTGAAAAGGATGGCAAAGGGAGGTACAGAGAAGTAAGGCACCATTATTACTATTTTACGAATGAAGATCTCAGGTACTTAAATAAGAGATGCTGAGTCAGAGAAGCTGGACAAGCCAATCCAGGAGTTCACTGCTGCTTCTAAAGTCATGCTCACATACTCACTTATGTGCTCCCTCTTGTCTTACTCCAACCCATCTGCTCCTGCTTCCCTGACTGCAGCACCATCACCACTGGTCTGATTCTCAGGGAACTACTTTAGCTCGTTAGTTAGCAAAGAAGTCACATGGAAAAGATGAGGGGTAATGAGCACAACTTATTCCTGGTGAGATTCCAACTTGACAAGGAGAGTTTTTGCAATGTGAACAATCAGCCATTGGAATAATCTCCCCAGGGAAGTAGTGGATTCCCCACTACTGGACATGTTTAAGATTTGACTGGTCAGGGTGCTGGGACATCTGCATTGCCCAGAAAGACTGGGCCAGATGATCTTTGAGGTCCCTTCCAACCTGGTATTCCATGATTCTATGAATTGTTCACTTTCTTGCAGTGGGTTCATTTTCTGCCAGGTAAAGATACAGATAAACACTGGAGCTGACAGAAGGCGATGCAGAGCTACACAGCTGGGAAGGGTGAAGAGGAACCATTAGAGGGAAAAGCAATGATCCTTTTGAGCAGAAGCAAGCTGTGGAGCAATTTGATTGACTGAGACATTTCCTGACTACTTTAGAAGTCCATTAAGGAGCAATGATTGACATTGTTTTATTTCAGGCATCTACCTGAGGCTTCTGATTTAGTCAGCTGGGAAACAGGATCACACCTCCTACATTCTCCTATCGACTGTACAGACAGCCTAGGCTTCTAAATCAAATTAATATAAAAAGATCCACTAAGGTAAACATATTGGCTTTTAGAGATACAAACAGGTACTTTGGGATTTTTCAGAGATGCCCAAACAGCTTAATATATTTCACCAAACAACAGCTCTTTTCAAATCCCCTGTTAGGATTTTCAGATGCCTAAAAATGCCCTTCAGGAGGTAAGTATGTTGTCCAAGGTGACAGAGAAAATCTATGTCAAGAGCAAAGAATAGAACCTGCATCTTCAAAGAAAAGTATCCCAAATAGTGGACTGTATTCCCTGTACAGCATACCTCACTGTCACTTGGCCACAGTGTGAATATTTTGAAGCCAGTTTTCCTTCCACTAAGTAAAATGGGTTTAGACAAACAGAAAATTCATAAAAGGATTATCACGTCCAGCTAACCTCTAAGTTTGAAATGGGAAAACGGGAATTGTTACTGAACTCTTACAGCCAATACATTGCCCCACTCAGGATCCACACAGCAATGTGAGTGAGAATCTCTCCCTTTGCTTTTCAGTAGCTTTTGGATCACAACTCAAGCACCTATTGTCAGACATGTAATATTGTAACATGCGGGGTATGTGTAATAAAGCACTGCAAGTTTCATGCTCTCGCTTCCCAACAATCTGCTGGTACGAGTCACTACAGCCTCTTCTCCCTTCTCTCTCCCACCCCCTCCAAAAGAGTAAGGATGGGAGCGGGCGTTTGATCCCTTGTCCACTGGCATCTTGTGTGTCCTCGGATGCGGACTTGCCGTGGATTCACAGGGCAGATGCCACCTCTAGGCTGCTCCAGGGCCTTAAGTACCCCACACACCAGACGTAACAATGCCCCCGTGGTTTCCATGGA
>JBCJKH010046997.1:0-10099 GCA_039877255.1 Loriculus beryllinus
CCACAGCTTCTCTGGGCACCCTGTGCCAGCGCCTCAGCACCCTCACAGGGAAGAGCTTGTGCCTAAGAGCTCATCTCTGCTCATCGGGCAGGTTAAAGCCATTCCTTGCTTGTCCTATCACTATTCACTCTTATAAAATGCCCCTCTCCAGCTTTCTTGTAGCCCCCCTACATTCTGCATGATTTCTAAACAGTTGCATTATTAATGGTCTGACATAAAACTAATTGGTTAAGAGAAAAGTATGAGAGGTGACTGTGTAGGCACTGCTGTGACAAATACAACATAGCAAGCTCTCATGCAGTAGGTGTTTTCTGAGGGTCTGTATTTGGTTTAAAGCACATTTTCATACCAAACAGCACTGATCCTTACAGTAAGAGCTTCAACTTGACTAATAGTTACTATTAAGAGCAACTACTATAAAACCTTACAGCATCTCTTTAATATACACTACTTTTAAATGCTTAATGGAATACTGCTGCTGTTTTCAGCACAAAATTATCAGCATCATTCTGCTTTTCAGTATGTAACAAGCAGAAAGGTAAACTGTAACACTCACCTGACAAATACTTAAAATAACAGGAATTATGGACAGAGTGCTTGGAAGTTTTGGACAAGAATATTTGCAACTGAGAAAAATCCTGATGAAGTTCATGGTATAATCTGTTTCTGCAAGCAAACATGCAATTTGCCTTTATAATCATTTTACTATGAGATACCACTTGCTTCCCTCCACACCAGAGTTACTAAGGCTAATGCAGTCTGCAAACCATAGTGCAAGATTTATGATGTTATATTGCAAAAACTTGTTTAGCCCTTGATTTACAATCCTGGCAATTGTACTCAATTCTGTCACTGTAACTGATTACAGCTAACTGCAGATTACCATATTGCAAACTCTCATCTTTGTGAAAGAAATATGACATTCTGCTAAAAAGGAATCAAACATCCTGAGGGCTAATGAACAAAAATGCACTATTCCGTGTTGGACTGCAAACCCAAACTCTTTGAATTGGTGCCGTAAAACTTCAAATTGCTATTTGTTGGCACGTTGTTTTAGCCTCAAGTACTTCCGTAGTAAATCACCATTACACTAATACCATACCTTTGGCCTGAAACATATTAATCTTGGTTAACAATAACTGACATTTACGTTACCAATTCAATTCAGACATTGTGGTGACTAAACACACACACAAGAGCTTCAGGGAGAAAAGTTGTTAGTTCTGAATGTGTTCTTACTATTCACTAAGAACAATTTCAAAGAAACATCATCAATTCTTGTTATAAGATTATAACATAAACATTCAAATCCTAATTGATCTGTAAATTTGGACTTGGAGTAAAACCTGTCTTTGTTTCTTGAGTGCAGTTACCTGCACAACATACTTCACATATTTTTCAAGGTAAATATTTCTGTAATTTATCTGCTAAAAGAAACTGGGACTTTGAAAACTTGATTTCTTGGGAAGGAAAATGGGAATTTGAAATATAGTGAACATGGCACCAGCACATGACAAATAGTAGCAAATCTTTCCAGGAGAGAAGATGGACATTTGCAGCCATTATTTTTCCTGATAATATTTACTATGCCTATAAATGCATAAATAGTAATGGGTTTACACAGGTGGGGTGGTTTTGCTTTTCTATATTTAGTGGCACAAACACACACTTTCAAGCAATCAGAAAAGTAGCACTTACTGCATTAAGTTCGTATAATTTCAACAGAAAAGCATATCCCACTCCCTACACCCAAGCACTACAACTGCAGTGCAGCACAGACCACATAAAATACTTGGACCAAGTATTTTACTTTATCTTCAGAGTTCTCTATGATACTCCAAATGCACTCTGCAATGCTTAATCTTAAATTTTCATATTTTGGAGAAAAATATTTCACTTAACATAGCATTGGTGTCTAGAAAGTATTTTTATGGCATTGTAAGACGAAATAAAAAAGATGCTGCAGTCTAACAGCATTAAGTGAAACACAAGGAATTTGATGTGTTTGGGTTTGTTTTGGGGTTTCTTTTGTGTTTAGATTGAAGAAGATGCCCACAAAGATTCTTCAAGTAAAAACAAGTATTTAAGTCCCGAGGAAAACAGGATGGATTACATGTATCCCATGTTGCTCTTTGTCTCCCATCTTTTCTTGGCTTCAAATCTGAAATAGAGCACAAAACCCACATTAGGAATCTTGAGTATGCACATTTCGGGTACTCATCCTAACAACAACAAAAACAAAACCTTATTTTTAATACCATTACAAAGACACGAAGGCAAATGGAGCCATATAACCAACACACTAAGAATAGAGGCTTTACCAGAATTAAGTCTGATATACTGCTAAAAAAGACACAAACCCAACATAAAAACCCCCAGCAAGGTTAAACTAAACAAATAAGATTAGCACAAGCCTATTTCAACTAAGAAAACATTTAACTGAGATTGTATTGTATACACTTAGTGCCAATGAAACCACACATGTTTAATTCCATACTCAAATGACTTACCCCCAAGCAAGCTTCTTTTTCTTTTGAGCTTCTTGGGCAGCCTCTGCTTCTTGCTTGGCTTTTACAAAGTTCCGGCAAGCAACAGCTTTGGCAATTTTCACACCGAGCTAAGACATAAAAAGGGAACAAAGGAAAACTGAATAGATCCAAATGGCTCATGTGAAATTTAAGCCTCACAAATTACTTGGTCCGATACTGTTCCTCAAAAGTCAATAGATATTTTAATATCTTTCAAACATTAGCCTGATGCTGTGCTACTAGATCAGATGAGCAAGAATGTCTCTGGAATGAAATACAAAGGAATGGGATCCTGGAGCAAGCAATCCTTTTCATCAAATCCTTCATTTTCAAGAATAAAAGCAAAGGGCAATAGCCCTTTTGTTTGTTTTTTAAATAAATACACACACACACACACAATCTCTATTATTAAGACCAGTCTGTGACCTCAGCTATGCCAACAACAAAAGCATCAGGTCATACCAATAAGAAAAACACCCAAAAAGACAGCTTTATACAGGACGAAGTGCTATTACCACACATTTTCCAGTAGTGCCAGTGGTCATGTTTTAATCTGTCTGTCCAGAAAGTAAATGCAGCAGTGTCCTTAGAGTCCATCTGGCACTTTGTCTTCATATTACCAGCTTTCAGATTATTAGTGTGATAATATGCACGCTTTTCAATTAAGGTCTTAACAGGCTGTAGGTGAATACCACTTTGCTTTCATAAACTTACAGTGTGAGATTTAAGTTCACTTAAGTGAATGTCATGGAGGAAAAACCAGAAGAAAGCAAAGAGATCAAGAAGATACTGTGAACTGAGACCTGATCATTTTCCTTAAGCAGCATTCATAGCTTGTTCATTGTTGTTATGTTTTGTGACTGCTGCCATGACTGACATTATCTGCCACTAAATTATGAGTTAGAAGAATTTGTCTCAAAAGTTACCGCTTTTCTCCAAGACAAATAAGCAATTCATTTAGCCAGAGGTGCTACAAACTGATGTGGACAAACAGGTGTTTCTTTCTACCCACTCCAAAGCCTCCTGGAGTTAGCTAATAGCTTCTGACTGGATCTTCTCAGTCTCTCCCAAACATCACAGAAGCATCAAACAAGAAAGGCATGGGAGAGTGAAAGAACACTCCGTAACACTTTGGTGAGAGTTCCAATATTAATGGTAAAATACTTCAAATAGTCTGTAGGCATCTATGCAAGCCAATTCTTATTTACTGAGAGACATTTTATTCACATAAGATGACTGAGAACTCAGAACACATCTTTGCTTGTAGATGCACTGACACATTCAAGTCTCCCATAAAACACCTACCATGTAGGAAGGAGATTTTGTAAACAAAACAAAACAAACCAGCACCACTACAAGCTACTCTACCTTATGGCCCTTACGGTCCAAAGTAGCCTTTCTGCAGAAGGAATTGAGAGCCTACGAGTGCATTGTTTGGGGATCCAAATACTGGCAACACAGGCATAATATTTTAAAAGCAAAATGTGCAAAATAAGTAAAGCTAAAGAAGGCTTTCTTCTATGCAAGGTCATAAATATGTAGCTATAGAATTATCTTAATGCACAAAATAATTCAGGTAACCAGACATTTCAAAACTCTTATATTGTTAGCTACATCATTTGTCCTCTGAGTATTAACATTTTATATAATAAGTAATTCAATGCCAACATCTGAACTGCAAATCTCAAGTCAGAGACCAGAAGATATAACATTCTCCTATTTGCATTGTCACTTAATATTTAAGAGCAGCTATTAACTTTAATGCTTGCGGTATAAAAAGGCTGAAGAAAACTCACCGAGAAAAGAAATTCAAGGAATCCTTACTTGTTAATTGAAACAGGACAATTATTACCTTAAAAACCAGAGCAATCTAATGGCTGAAGTCAGTCAATCAGCACAGCCATAACTATTTCTGAATGGTATCTTGTTTCCTAACACACTTGAATATTAGCTCTTACTATATAATGAATAACAGCAGCTCCTTAAAATATATTCTAATGGCTTACTGAACCTTAGAAACATACAAATATACATGTGAGGTGTACACTAGTGCTGCAGGAAAATATTTTGATCTGTATTTCTTGGAAGACAGAATGAATTCTTCCATCTTTGAAAAGGAGAAAAAAAGGGATAATAAGATCCTCTGTAGTGCATATGGAAGTAAAAAGAGAAGTATTTTGCAGCATGAACATTGTAATTTCTAGGTTACACAGAGTCAAATATGTTGCATATAAACACACACAAACATTCTAGTCAGATTAAACATCTGCTCCCACCCACACCCAGACATACATCTTCTCTCCTCTCCCTCCCCACAAAGAAACCCATAAAAGCTTGGTCAATGGGTTTTACATTAAAAAAAACCCCAAACATTTCAGGTCATCAGATAACTCAATAAAATACAATCTTAAAAGAAGTAAGAAAGCATGAATAAAAATATATACAACAATTTCTTGTGTAGTCAAAGTATCAGCATTTTCCATATAGAACATCCAATATTTTGCTGCATTTTAATTAAGGTGTCTAAACATTATCACAAAGAACTGCAAATTGGTCAGAGCACGCAGTAAGGAAAATTAAGCTCTAAAGGCTTTTTATCACCATATTTCAGGAACCAAGGGTGTAAAATGTTCTAATTTGGGATATATTAAAAGCCATAAAAGGTCTTTCAAAAAGATTAATGGTACTTTGCTTGGATTTAAGATAAGGGCTTTAGCTGGTTGGAAAAGCAGGGCCCTGGCTAGACCCTTGAGGCATTCATCTTTACAGCCACTTGGAAGATTTGTAAAAGCGTCTGCATAACCTCAAGCAAACGCACTGCGACATTTTTTTCCCCTCTAAATTCCTTTCAATTTTACAGGTTTAAAGTGTGTAAATCATATTGGGTAGTAAAGCTGATAGAATGGTTCATCCCTGTAACATAATATATATGTACATCTATGTATTTTTAAGACAAACTTAACAAAAACAACTTAGTTCCTAGAGGGCAAAGACCCTTCCATTCTGAAGTTGACCAATAATCATGTCAAATATCTTCCTCTAGATGTTTAATGTACCATAAAGGAGAATTTTCTACTCATCTGAAATTGTTACCTTGTAACACGTTTCTGAAGCTTGGCTTCTTTTTGAAGAGTTTCAAGGCATTTATTTAAAAATACCAATTATCATACTTTAACTTTTTATGGAATAACAGGTCTCGATGAAAAATATTTATGCCATTCTCTTTTGTTCTTTAATTAAATGAAAACAGATGTTTTCTGAAGTAAAGCGGAACCATTACTGGAGTACTTAAAGTGTTAAGGTCTTTAATTTTTATATCAGTTTGGTCTACAATTCCTGATTGTCTTTACTCAAGCTCAACATTAATGTCAAGCAAGTTACCTAGGAGACGAAAGAGATCAAAGAGACAAAAAACCCTCAAATGTCTGATTAATCAAGCCTGCAAACAGCTTATTTCTTTTAGCCTGCATGCAAGTATGAAAATGAGATTCTGGGAGCCGTACATTGTGCAGATTTGTTCATTCTTATCAGAACAAAGCCAGCGGCAGCTTATTTCATGGATCATTGGCACTGTCATCAGTGCTACACAGAACGGGTGACAGCTCCTCATTTTGAGGCTTGAACAAAATTAGCAAAAAGTCGGCACAAATTAGCCTCTCATCTTTTTAGTAATATGACATTATTCATTTACTTTTTATCCAATTTTTAATTTTTTCCTTGTCAGCTATCCCTTTCTAGTGTTTCTTGCACAGCATCATAAAACACTTTTAAAACAACCAAAGAAACGGCTGAAGTTGAAATAGGATGTAAAGTTCAGGCAAAAGAGTAAACATTTTTATTAAGCTGCAACAGAACCTACTGGAACTTCCAGAAAACTTCCCTGAAAATCAAGACATTTCACACTAAATAGCATCAAGCAAGGAATCCTCGTTAAGATAAACTGTGCAAGGAAATGCTGAATGACACAAGCAATGAGACAACAGATTCAAGAACTGCTCCAGAAATATTTAGGTAAAAGGCACAAAATGCTAAACCTACAGAAGCTCCGAGAAAAACATCTATATTGAAACAGGTCCTGAAATATCCTATGATCACACCAGAGAAGCCAAACAGCCTTTTAATACAGTGTTACAGTTTCTCATCAAATATGAATCTGGCTATTTCAGGCTTGCCTCTAGCAATGATTTTCTCCTTTTATGTTATGGAATGTTATCCATTGCTGACGTATATAAAATATAGGAAGCAAACAAGAACACCGAGTGGATTTTGCAGTGAAAATTGTCCCCTTTCAATGGCATGCTCAACTTCCACTGTAAAATACTCTGTAATATCTTTGTTGTATTTTTATGCTGTGTGTTACACCACCAAATGATATTTGGATGACACAGTAATGGAGCAAGGGCAGAGCGCTGCTCTAATAGTAAACCCTTTGCTGGATTTAAACATTTAAATGCAAGTACCTTCTTCCATTCATGAGAAAACCCAGCATTAAAAAATTAACTATAAGCTGTTAGATGCTTTACACAGCCCCCTTATAACAAAGGCAGTTTTAAAAAAAGAACTGTAGTACTGTTTTCAGCAATTTCTTTATCTCTGTTCTTCTAAGTAAGAAAGCTTATTAACAAGCTTTGAACTTAAAATCACATTTACAATAATGTGCCATCAACAGTTTTATAAGCTAATTAGAAAAAAAGATTAATTAATGACTGGCTGCTAATAAAATGGCAATCATGAAGAAAGAAACCAAGGGTGCTAAGCTTCAACTACCACCAATTAAGAGCTAATTACAAACAAATTATATATGTGTTTTGCTGTGGGCTTTAATTTACTAAAATGGTTTTAATTAAAAGAGAAAACATGCTGATTAATTGAACTGCAGAAAAAATCTACAGTATAAACTGTGCTTTGTCTGTCTCTTTAATTAGACTTGTAACATCTGAAATCTTTTTTTAAGGTTTGTTAAGGCAAAGATATACATAATTAAGGGAGCAGAAGAATGGAATTCTAGGTGATAACCCTGCCATGTTCCAAAGGTTAAAAGAAAACCACCTCAATGAAGAGAGAGATTTGGAAGCACCTCTGCTAAATGTTAGACGGAAAATCCCTCAAATAAAAAGGAGAAGAAACTCTTCTTTTTTTACCCCAGGTCCCTCAACAGACAAGACCTCCAAGTTAATTGGTGCTGGGTTACATTCCCTATAAAACTGCATCAGTCTCTTCAGGTACCTCAAAGCACTACAATGAATTGTGAACACAACACAGAGTACAGAAGTTCTATTTTACCACTAAAAGAGCATCAAGCACTATAATCTGCCCATCTGAAACAGCAACGTGTTTACAACCTCATGACCTACCATATCCTATCCAGATTTTCTAATAGAAAACAGCTTCCAGAATGGTTCTCAATGGTCATGACACACAACCTTGCTTGTGTACTTCCCATTCTAAATTATATGGCTGGAAGTTACTCACAGACATTAGACACTAATTCAATCATGAGAAAAGGGTCAAAACTAATGAAACAAATTTTGAAGACAGCAAGACTATCTTGCTGTAACATGAGAATGATACCCTGGTAAATAGGCAATTCATTCCATCAATTACAATGCAGATCTTTCATTTACACTTGATCACAATACCAATGTTTCCCCATAAATTGCAACTTTTTAAGAAGTCTTTCACCAAAATGCCAGAAGCCATGAAGCTAAGCACTTAGGAACAGTGCTGTCAAGAAGTCTGTGCTACTTAGAGCCTGACAACTACTCCAGTAATTTAGCACACTAAATTACAAAATATTTCAGAAGTTCTTCTTTGACAGCAAGTCTAATATGGTCAAGATGATTTTATCACGTTCAAGTTACAGTCCTCGGGCTAATGTGCTCTTAGACAATGTGGCACCTACCTACCAGGCAGTTCACAGAACCCACAAGTAAGTGCAAAGTTTGAGGTTTAGCCAGATTAGTTCTCAGAATATTAGAGACATAAGAAATCTGCATTCTGCTTCTTAAGGCACCACAAAGTGATCTGAGTACAAAAGCACTGTGAAAAATTATTTCTCTAGGGGGAAGAAAAGCTTGGAAAATATTTTGTAGGTTTATACACCGGGGAGGGAGATCTTTAAAATAATATTGATTAGGAAAAGAACTTTTAGAAATATCACTCCAAACGGAAACAGAGTTACAGCAAAGTCAAATTACCAACTATCTCCTCATACCGCCCTTATTCAAAAGGATAAACACTTCCACTATGCACACACTGCTCTAGCTTATCACCAAAAGTCTAGGCAGATTCCCACAAGCACAGCAGGAAAAATTAAAAGTCCATTTCAAGATGTTATTCCATAAAGGTTTTTCAAAAGCATTAGAAAAGTTGATATAATTCTGTCTGTTCCCAGCTACATATCCAAGTACCTGCTGCCATTAAATATCAACTATCTGACCCTAGATCATGACCAAATCAACCATTTTATCTCAGCCCAGCTAAGTGTCCACATAAACTCCATTCTCTTAACAACACTCGTTGTAACTCCTACAGTAGCACTTCTACTGGTATCTCTCAGGTTGCAGAAGTCATCATTAAATGAAATACAGTGTTCAAACACTAGCTTGATGTATGCCATTCTACACTTGAACAGCAGAACTTTAAAACATGAAGGAGACTGCCTTGCTAAAAGCCCTGGAATGCTATAACAAAGACAGCAACTCAGTTACAATAATAAACCTTAACTGTTCATATAATACCATGCACACTGCAATTAATTGCTAGTTATTTAATACTACCAGTACTATGTTGGAGGTATTAATGAAACAATTCAGTCTAAGTGTATTTAAAAACCCACAGTGAATTCAGATTAAGCAGTGTAACCCACCTGCATTATGTGAATGCTGCACACAAATTCAAAGCAGTGCTGACCACACGCACTCTCAACTGCATCACAGCACCCAGATCCTCAAGTCAGACTGAGTTCTAGAAGCAGTCTGGGTACAGAAGCAGAGCTACTAAGGGCCTAAATTACTCTAGACAACATAATGTAGACCTGCTCCTATTCTTTCAGGAAGAATTTCACCCACATATAAAATAATGCAACCAAGAATTTCAGGATGAAACAGAACACCCCACAAGAGAACAGGCTATGGGAATACCCAAGGATGCTACGGTTAGACATCTGCTACCCTGATAACTCCCAAACAACTGCAATCACTCTTGTAGCCCAGAAACCAGGATGACAACAGGAGACAAGGAAGAGGCAATACTTTGTAGTGAGATTTGCCAAGATCAGACTCTTCATATTCATCATCACATAAGAACAATTAATTTTAACAAAAATGAAACTGCCAATAAAAGAGGGGTTAACACATTTTTAGCTAGTCTCAAAAGCTACATATGAAATCACACATGCAGTCACTAGTAAAGACCCTCATGCACATGGTACCCAAGTCCTGATTTCTCTCAGTCTAAAAACTTGAACACTACTAGATTAAGCATTGATCTAAATTTGTGAACATTCACCAAACCAGAAGCAAGCAACAAATAATATATTGCCCAAAGCCTCATTTACAGCAGTATAACAA
>JBCJKH010046997.1:10199-20648 GCA_039877255.1 Loriculus beryllinus
TTTACAGCAGTATAACAACATTTTCCTTAAAGAACCTGCAACAAGTACCACATGGAAAACAAAATACCCCAAATCCTGAGGCAGTATCATTTAGGTTTTTAGGATGTAAATTTCAGTCATCCACTCACAGCTGGTAGATTATGCATATTGCTTAAATCATCACTGATTTTCAAGGAATCTGATTTCTAAAAACCTTTTCTCACTGTGTCATACTGATAGCACATTGACAGCATCATTTTGGCATTCCTTTGCTTTTTAGAACATGTTTTTACTGCCTATTCTCATCATCTGTTTATATTTGGCTTTTTTTTTTTTTTCTAAATACTGAAGCTGCCCTATCAGTTTCACAGGCTTATAAATGTTATACATCAAAAATTAGTTTCACTTATTAAGGCAGGAAACGGCTTTAAGAACTCTGGGATCTGTGCCTCAAAGCAAAAGCTTTATCAGCAGGTTCCAGTCACTGCTTCTTGCAAAAGAAAATGGTGCCGATTAAAACCCCATACACCTGATTTCAAAAAGAACACCTACCCACTGAACATCCCTCACATGGCTGCGAGGGGGGCTGTACCCCCAAACAGAAGGTAGCTCCTTCTCACATGCTCCCTGCCCCCGAACCCTGCAACACTGCTATATGAAAACTATACATAAAAAGATGATGGTGAGATAAAGGAACAATAATTCATCCACTTATTTCTCTAGACGTCAGAAGTGGTGTACTTCAATAGCCAGTGTGGCTCCACGCCTGACCTGCTCTCAGCGCTGTGTTGCATTTGGAAGTTAGAGGCATACAAATAGCCACATACTTTAAAAATAAACTCACCTCTTAGAAGTATTGCGTAAAGTGAGTTTTAAAAGGGACATTTAATTTGCACAGTATTGATATAATCTCTACTTTCATTCTCAATATGAAAGGAGTATTTCATTAATTGTACTCGTATACAAATACAGTGATATTTTAACCAACATCTCCCATAATGAAATCCTTTCCTATAGCATTTCACTGAACAAGAACTAGCCACTGTTAGAATGAGTTCCTTAGAAAAAAAAGTATTTTAAAGGCTCAATTAAAAGAAAATACAGCTTCATAAAAACCACAAAGGAGAATGAATCTTGCAGTGGGTAATGCAGCATATTTTTACAACAGTAGAGAACCCCAGTGACTGCACATGGATTCTGCCTCGACAGAGTTCCTCATGAGATCAAGCCAGAGTCATTTGAGTTTTCCTTCTTTCAGCACACTATTTATTCAGATAAACCCACTTAACCAAAACCAAGTCAAGACTGTGAATACTAATACTGTTTCAAGCATTTTGTTTTCAGAATTACAACATGCTAATATTTGAAAGTCAACAATTTGGAGCTAATGTTCCACAAATAATAATACACTGCAGTAGCACCTGGGATATGCTAGATGTTGTACAATCCCATGGCTACCAAAACCAGATAACAGTTTATCATAAATATTACAAAACCTTAAAACTTCTTACATTAATTTGTTTTTATAGTCAAACAATTTGCACTAGAACCTCAGTATGTTTTATTGATTATGATACTCTAACCACTTTAGATAGGATAATGACATTTGTGAAGGAGAACTGCAAGTGTTTTTCATGTTGTACACATGAAAGGTAATAAAGCAGTATCACAGTGAGAAGCTGGTCCGAATTAAAGGGAAAATTAGGACACATTCCTATCACTGTCAATAGCTGCTATCTTTGAGGATTTAAGTTTTGTGATCGTTGGTGAAAGACAGATCAGACTAGTCATTAGAATCCGCCCAGAGTGACTAGATACAGGAGTTTAATGATTGTGAATGAATACTACCAAGGAACAGTTAGTTTTAGCTAACCTTAGTTAGAGAACCTTAAGAACTGTATTTCTCATTTCATAATACATCTGTTTTTAAAGCCATCACAATATTGTATTATATTGCATTAGAAAGATTTAAATCTGCAATCTTACATTACAGCTTAGCTTAAAACCCTGTAATTAGGAAACATTTTAAGTATTTGTGTAAGAATGAAAAGTGTTCAGAATTTGTCTTTCCCTTCTTAATCCTTTTCCAATACCTTTGAATTTTGCTAGTATATACAGTGGACAGAAAACTTCCATTACCTCTGTGTGGAAGAGCATGCAAGATAAGAGGAATGAAAGCAAGTATTACATAAGTAATTTCTAATATAAATCTAGACTATTTATGACTTAAATTATTTCAATCGGATGACTTACAAATGAGAGTTTCTCCACTCCTCTCAAATAGCTCTTACTTCCTTATTATTTTCTCAGCTGGCTTCAAAACTATTCCAACCATCTTTTTATCCTAATTTTCTTCCTTTGCATTTTCTCCCCTGTGCACAAACAGAACAGCAACGAGCAGCAAAGCCTTCACAGAACTACTCAGACACACCAACCAACAAGACAACATTGTGAAAAAATGGAGTTTCTCACTTGCTTCTTTTTTTAGATAGGCATTTACATTAATAAAAATGATGACAAGAAGAAAAAAATATCCATTCATTCTATAAGTATCATTCTAAGCCTACAGCAGTGTTTGACATCCATCTATTCCCATTCTTCAGAATTATTCCAGACATCAACTCCCAAGTGCATGAACATAATGGAAAAAAGCACTGGTGTACAAGTTGTGTGTATTTGTCCTTATTTGGGCACATCTTGCTCTAAGCTTGCTACATCTCTACCTTTCTTCAGGCTTCCCAAACTTATTGAAGAGGGAATGAGAATTAAAAACTAAGACACAAGGAACAGACAGGGCAAGAACATCCTACTGCTGTTTTCTTGGCTTGCAACATGCAGAAAAATCTAAAGTTCAACATAGATGACTAGTGACTGACTCCTCTGACTCATAGCGTCAGCATGAAGGCTTTAAAACAAGGTTACTTGGGATTGTTCATGGTTGTATTTTCAGTTCTAATTCATAACTACAGGGTATCCAAGCATTACTAGATCAGCAGCAAAATCCTTCAATCATTGACAGAAATCTGCTTAAGAAACAAGAAAGATGCCCCAAACCATCTTTAGTGCTATTTTAGTTATGACATTTTCTACACACAACTAAATGTTTCCTCAGAGCTTTTGTTATTAGCCCACTTACCTCACGAGCAGCTAATCTATCACTCAGCTCCTCAGCCTTATCAATGTCACCTTCAGCCACAGACTTCTCTATGCTAAGTTCAAGGCCAGACTAGAAAAAGAGAAGTAAATCTTTTTAGGACAAAAAGAAATAACACATTTAAAGGGAGCATCTTTCTTTCGTAAGATTCTTTAAGTCACTGCATAAACCTGTAATTTCTATGTAACACAAATCACTTTGTCTATGTATTGTAATGGACAGTATAATTAAGAATCCACTGAAAGGCCGCCTGAGCACAAATCATTGCATTAGTTCCACCTTATGTGCAGGATAATACTGTAGGTTAAAAAAATTACACGGACTAGTTTATGCCTGTCACAATAAAATTTCATCTGAAGATCTGGCTTATCTCTTCCATCCCTGGAGCCTTCTAAACATAATGTGAAATATATGTGTCAGGTAACACGAAAAATGGCAATTACCACTGTATCGTTACAGTTCTCAGATCTTATCTTGATCCAAAAACTGAGATCTGGCACGGTGCCACTCTGCTGTGCTAATAAATTAAGAATTCTAGCAGTCCTATGGAAAACAATGAAAAAGCTTCAGAATTCAACCTCTGAAAATGAGAAAATAACCTCTGTGATCAACAGAACCTGTTTTACAACAACATTTACAAGTAATGTAACAATAAAAGGTAAATATTTACTGGAAATTATAGTTGGAAACTTCTGAATACAGAAGGGTAGCATAGGAGGCACCAACTTCAGAATGTCACAGAAAACTCTCATGACAGACTTTACAGCCTCACCGGTTTTAAATCTTAGTGATGCTGAAGAAAACACATGTGACAGTTTTGTAACATACGCTTTTTTAAAAGATGAAAGCAAAAAAGCAATCAATTCTTAAGAAACAGCGATCTGCAAACACTGCACTTGAATTACCCAGGTGGTAAAGTGCCCAACCGAAACTTGCAGTGACAGCCAGTTCTGTTGAGTATAGTTCTGAAATTAATGATACATACGTTCCACTAGTGATTAAATCTCAGGACTTGCGTGAAGAACATCTGCTTTTTAACAGCTTAGGCCTCATTCCAGACCTACCCTGAGCAGTTTAAGGACAACTAAATACCCACTAAGGGCAAGAACAACGTTGTTTGCAGAAGCAAGCAACATCTCATGACTTGCATGCAGAAATTGACTTCAGGCAAACGAAAAATAAAAGAATTATCATAAAGGAGACTCACTGAACATTTCATGTCATAGAACTTACACAGGCCTTTACTAGAACTACAGAACAGAGCTACAGTGAACTCACAATGTGACGAGTTTCTTAGCTTGCTCATTGTGTTGTACCAGTTATTTCAAATTATGACTGGTTACACACTAGTATTCAGGAACATAACGGGTTATAAATCCAGTAAAATTGTACAGTAGGCTTGGCTCTCTAATTCCTATAGCCCAGGTTGTCAACTAAAGGACTTAGGTGACACATTTTAAAGTTAAAATATTATTAAAACCAAAGAAAAGAAAAATTCAAACAATGCATGTGAAGTGTTTTGTGTCTCACAATAACAGACAACAAAACCAGACAAGAAGTGTGGATACTGTCACAAAAAAAAGCACAGCAGCTACTCTATTCAAGTACAATTCATTAAATATCTAAATGGAAATTCACTTTAAAATGTGCACAAAATTATCCTTCCTCAGAGTAACTTTATCATTTACTCACTTTTAAATAGTCTCAGTTTTCCTCCTAAGTCTATTAAGGCAGAGTTCTTTAACTGTGAAGTACAAGCTGACATTGCTTTTGTATCAACAGTCACCTTTTGGGGAGCCCTGCTATCCACAGGTGATTCAAATCTATCATTGATTCCAAAGTATTGTGTAAGTTCTTTCCATTTCTCTTCATTTGCCAACTGCTGGCTACTAAAAACAGAGACAAAAGAAGTCATTAATATAATCAGTTCCCTTTCCACAATTTGTAATATGCTTTTAAATGCTAAAAGAATTCCACGGGGCAGACATGCTCTTTCCACTCATTCACAGTTTCTAAAAGAAGTGAAATTAATTATTCCTTCCCTTCTTAATTCCAGAGTCTTAAAAGTGAGCTTATATACTCAAGAATCATTTGGGTTGGAAAAGACCTTTAAGATAATTGAGTCCAACCAGAAGCCTAACCCTGCCAAGGAGGAAAAAGAGGAGGAGATGGAACAGGTTGAAGAGGAACTTGTATGCTACTATATACAAAACATCTCTGGGAATAACATTAAGTCTACTTTAAATTACATTCAGCACATTTGTGTTGATTTTTCAAATCAAGCAATCACTGGTATCACATTCAGCTTGCCCAACAAAGACACTAAACAACTGCAGCTGATGTGTCACACCATGTTCAAAGTTATGGTCACGCAGGTGGGCAAGATTTTTTACAAGCTTTGCCCAATATTAAAACCAGACCTCAAGCAATCACACTGACCAGTTTTACCTCTTAGCTGCTTCATCATTCTGTTTCTGTTTTCCTAGCAGGGGAAAGAATAAAATCCCACATTACACAGCAATACACTACAGCATCCAATGAACTTACAGAACTCTACTTGGTCACATTTTATTTGAAAGACAGACAGATGAGGACTTTTACCCAGTGCTCATTTAGTTTTAAAACACTTACTGCAAGACTTTTCATACAAAGAAACTCCTACAGTATCTGTGAAGCCATTTTAACCAGAATACACAAAGTATGTTCTATAGAATTACTGAAATACACTTAACCATTATAAATCAGTATTAACTGAGCAAGTTTTATCTCCTTGTTAAGAAAGGGACAAGTACATAACTTGAACTTTAAGCAGCAATTCACAAACTCGTCTGACAAGTGATTTATACAACTGAAACATAAAATCTTGGATAACAGCTCTAAAACATGAATTCAAGCATTCAAATCTTGGTAAGAACCAAAAAAAAAACATACAAGAAAAACCCAAAACCTCACAACTCTTCCCTCCCCTCTCTCCAAGGAAAAACCCAAACACACCAAAAAACCAACAACAGAACTCCCAAACAAAAGCAACATCCCCCCTCAAGCCAGCGAATCCCACTTCCAAAGTATCTGATACTAATTCCACTGTGTGGAAGGAAGTTCTGTAATTCTATAAAACACCTTTTCTGCGGCGCTTTCTTTTCCGGCCTTTGCTTTCCTCTTTTGATTGGGTTTTCAGCTCATGGCTTTTCTTCTGGAGCTCCAGAAATTTCTACAAGATTAAGAAAGGCAAATAAGTATCTTTTAATTTATTTTCCTTTTTTAAAAAGAAAATATTACATTATATGCTGAGAAGTGTTGTCCTAATATCTTATTTATCCACAGGACCTTGCTACACCTATGTATACGTATTAAATACCTATCTATATATATACACACTATATATGTATATAACTTCACACCATTACGCTAGAATTTATCAGTTGAGAACATCCAATTCTGATGGCATTAAACAAGAATTAGTTCTTTCCTCACCTCTTTCTACATCCTAGGACCACTCAAACTTGACAGCTTTCTCCCGGGACATGACACTGAAAACACTTACGCTGGTTGCATGCTCCTGAGCTATTCCATGTATCGTTATTGCCTAGCTCGTAGTTGGATTCCAAGCATTACTGACAGCCTAGTCCTTGCAGAGCTGGCTACCTACATGGACTGAAATTCCACCAATGTAGGTATTTCTTCCTACATGGACAATAGAGGAGAGTAACTAGTTTTTCCCAATTCTCATTTTGACTAAAAAATCCTAAAACACAGATCACTTTGTTTATACTCATTTTTTTAGTCTTTACATGCAACAGGAAAATCGAAGGATTATAAGCAACTATGAGTCTGAATGCCTGCAACTAACCCCTAAAGAAAGCAGGAGGGCACATCTGTACTTCAGATACATATCACCAGTGCAGTGGCTGACGTACTGAGCTCCAAATCCTTCCTACTGATGTAGAAAGCAACTACAAAGAACCTCTGAACTCATATGCTATCAAAACACAAGTCTTTACACAGTTATCTAAACATCTTCCTGCTGTGCCTCCAGTCATCACTGCACTAGGGCAGGGAAAAAAAAAGAAGTTACAGTCACTTCCTATGTAAATTGCTGCTAACCTTGCTTGAAACAATCAAAGATACATTATGGCAACTGCACTATGATCACTCTCTATTTCATTTCAGGTTTGGATATTGAATATTCAATAAGAAGTTACTTGGATTTAAAAATTAGCCATTCATCTTTGACTATGGTGCATTCATACTCCAGATAACTGGAGACCTGTAACAATACCCACGTTCCATGTATGTAAAGAAATTCCAGAAGGGCATGGCTGAGATTCATTTTCTTCAGGTATTGCAGATATCACAATGGGCTCCCTGGTGGCATTACTTTCAGGTCCATCCTCCTGCAATTCAGGAACCTGAACTCCTTCAACATCTTTCACATCTTCCTTTGAGAAGGAACCATGCGATTCATCTCCATCATCAGAACTTAAGTCAACATCGCTTTCATTCAGTCCTGGAGGCAACAGTCCACTCCACATCTCCCAGCTTAAACGAGCCCAAGCCACTTCAGGTCACTGCAAAGACATCAGAGTTACATCACGTTACCCATTCCAAGACGGAAACAGCCTGCAGAAGAAAGAAACAGCAAAACACACAACCAGAAATATTTTAGCGTCTCTTGAGAGAACTAACATCAGACATTTGAGATAAGCACCTATAAAGCTTTCAATACTTACTGTTTCAGACAGAAGCGGGGGATTTCTTGTTCTTTAGTTTTACCACCTCATACTTGCTTACAGCTTTCTGCTTAAGGGCGCTATGGCAGCAAACGCCTCCCGCCTCTCTCCTCGGGCGGCTGAGGGCACGTCCCACCCTTCCCCGGACATAACCACCGCCTCCCCTCGCCCGGCCGGGTACGGGTGCGCTCCGCCGGCCCCGAGGGAAGGACGAAGAGCAGAGCCCGCTGTGGAAGGCAGCGGGCCGAGGAGGCGAGGGCGGAAAACACCGGCAAACACCGGCAAACACCGGCAAACACCGGCAAACACCGGCAAACACCGGCGTAAAAGGCGATAGGAAAGCACAGACCGAACCCCCGCCACACGACAGCACCGACGCTTACATTCACCGACCGTGTTTACCTGGCCGCCATCTTGACACAGCCGAGCACCACACCCGCCGATTGGACTCTGCCCCGCAGCCAATGAACGGGCGCGTTGCTGCCGTGGGCCCGGGCTCTCGGGGCGCCATGGCAACCAGGGAGGGCCGGCGGCTCAGCCGGGTGAGGGGAGCGTGGCGTCGGTGGGGTCATCTTGGACAAGGGGGGTATTCCCTGCGGATAAGGGGTGCTTCCTTCCCGGGAAGGTACAGGGGGTCTCCCCTGGGGGCACCGGCACATCACCACCCCTCAGTGAGGCCGCTGTGGGGAAACAGCAACTTAACTCGCCCCCAGGAGGGCTGCAGAAGGGTCTGACGTGTGTGAATGAGGTGGTTCTGTCAGAATTAAAAGCAGTGCTCTGGAAGGACAGGTGACAGGTTTACTGCAGTCTTAAGTTGCCATAAAGGAGCATGGTGTCTGTGCCAAAAATAAACCTTGTGGTTTGTACTATGTGTAAGTGTTTATGCAGGAACAGAGTGGCCAGGGTCAGCAGCCTTGCTCTGAAAGGGTGGAAAAACCCTTTCAAAGTACCCACTAGTGTCTTGGATTAATGTGGTAACCAGAAAACTTCAAAAACACTGGTCCCACATCTTGTGGAGTTGTTTGCTGTGGGTTGGCCTCCAGGATAAGAGCTCTCAGTTTCCTTAAGGTTCTCTAAGAATGTGGGAGAGCTCTTAGAAACTCATCGGGAATTCTGAGCCAGATAGCCCTGTGCTAAGGTGCTTCAAAGGTAAACAGTAATGCAGCGTGTAGTAAAGGACTTGCTTATTTGGGGATTCTCTTACACATTCTCCTTTCAGCTTTCACAGATGAGGCAGGAAAAACAAGTACTGTGGAGCAACCTGAATATGATTCAGCAAGAACTTCTTGCGTATAAGGATCAGTGAGGCACAGAGAAACCACAAGAAGAAGATGGAGGGCAAGGCTGACATTACATGAGCACTGAAACGTGTCTGGAACATGGGAGGTTTCGTGGTGGACATAATTTGGGAGAAGAAGCCTTTTTGAGCGATGATTGAGCAGGTTGAAAACTAAATCTTAATATCAAGACTTCTGACAAAGGAATTGCTGACACCAAATCAGGACACAACCCAGCTGTGGACAAACAGTGTAGCCACGAGGGGAATAAGAAAGGGGCAGGAGTTTAAGTGTTACAGAGATGGATAATGGGAAATATTACAGCTTTGAGTAGGGACTTCTTGGTGGGCCACAGCTTCTGGGTTTGGCCATGCATGGAAGATAAAAAAAGCATGTTTCTCATGGACATAAAATAGATCTTCAGATTCATTTCCTTTCTAATGCCATAATGTAGCATCCTCAGATTCTTTTCTAAAATCAATTAATTCCATAAGTAATCACTTCTTCATGAGCTACATATAAATTTCACACTCAGCTTGCTAACTACAGTTGCCTCTCATCTGGTAAATTGATTTTTAAGAGGTCTATTTTTGTTTACATTTAATAATTGATTGCATTTGATATACAGATAGGTGGCAGTTGATAAATTTATTGATATTAGATGCTCATTGCCATTTGTTCCGGCAAGATCTTAGACCATTAGGCTGCATATTTTCTTAGTGTGAGCAAATCTGAGAATGCTCGAAGTATTGAAAGATACATGACATCTGTGTGACCTTTAAAAGTATATGTTTGGAAGGGATACATTTTCAGAAGGCAAGTTTAATTTCATGACAGATGTGTATCCAAACATTGTGCTTCTTATTTAGTATCTACAAGATGATTTGTGGCACACACGAGCACTGGTAGCACACACAAATGAAATATTCAAATGTTCACCCACATTTCATTTTACAATTACAAATTCATTGCATTTGTAACATAAAAAGCCAAAATTCAGGTTCTCCTGCAACAAATTCTGACTTCTGACAGGTTCTTCCATGAGAAAAATGGTGGAAAGAGCTCTTCCCTGGCTTTAAGCAATCCAGAAGCATTTGGATTCGAAGGGTCAGTGATTGCTGAAGCTACAAAAAAGGTTGTTGGCTACTTACTGGTTTTTGTTGAAATTATTTGTAGAGTCTTTATATACGGAAGAAAGCAGAAGGCAGCACTCACAACCTCCTTGGGCAACTCATTCCAGTGCCTCACCACCCTCACAGGAAAGAATTTCTTCCTTATATCCAATCTAAACCTCCCCTGTTTAAGTTTT